>CM060306.1:1747200-1767200 GCA_030674185.1 Monoplex corrugatus
TACACACACACACCTGTTGGTACACACACTACCCCTGTTGGTACACCACAACCCTGTTGGTACACACACACCCTGTTGGTACACACACACAACCCTGTTGGTACACACACCCTGTTGGTACACACACCCTGTTGGTACACACACACCTGTTGGTACACACACACCCTGTTGGTACACACATACCCTGTTGGTACACACACCCTGTTGGTACACCACACCCTGTTGGTACACACACACCCTGTTGGTACACACACCCTGTTGGTACACACCAACACCCTGTTGGTACACACACACCCTGTTGGTACACACACACCCTGTTGGTCCCAACACACACCCCTGTTGGTACACACACACACCTGTTGGTACACACATCCTGTTGGTACACACATACCCTGTTGGTACACACACACCCTGTTGGTACACACACCCTGTTGGTACGCACACCCTGTTGGTACACACAGCACGTTCGTGCCTTAGACTCAAAACGTTTGTAACACACATGTGTTATAACACATAATACACTTTTTGTCCACATTGCACAAACTGTTTGCCATACAAGTTTATTATACATTATAGGATTCTTTGTTCTATATAGGATTCTTTGTTCAACATAACGAACAAAGGGAGTGACTGACTGTCTCCTGTTTACAACTAGCCACCGCACAGGACAACTGGACAGTTATATAACTCCACACTAAAGGGAAGACGGACCAATTGCGTAAAGAGCAGCTGGTTATAAAATGTGAAGGTTATGTCAGTTCTGGGTGGTCACTGTCCTTCACCAAAGGTCATCCACATTGTAGCATTAACCGGACAATAGGAACATCCATCGTGTGATATCACTCGTTGTGAAAAACCGTTAAATCAAAGCAGGAAGGAACACTCACTGCTTGCTTCTTTCAACGACATTAAACCTGTTTCCGTTAGCGACTGTCAGGTGAGGAGGCCGAGTTGAATCACCACTGCTGCCTCAACATTACCTGAGTGTGCACGGGGAGGGAAGGGGAGGGAAGGGAAGGGGGGGGGAAGGGGAAGGGGGTGACAGGGCCGCCATTAACCTTTCCATAACGGCCAGTTCCTTTTATGGCTCCACATGGCTCTAATGACTGCTGCGATCTGGGCAAAGTCACAAAACTGCTCTGTCTGTCTGTCTGTCTGTCTGTCTGTTTGTTTGTCTGTTCTCTCTCTCTCTCTCTCTCTCTCTCTCTCTCTCTCTATCTATCTATCTGTCTGTCTGTTTCTGTCTCTGTCTGTGTATCTGTCTGCTGTCTATCTGTCTATCTCTCTCTGTGTTTCTGCCTGTTTGTCTGTCTGTCTGCCAGTCTGTTTATCTGTCTGCCTGTCTGTTTATCTGCCTGCTTGCCTGCATAACTGTGTGCCTGTTTTGTTTATCAGTCTGTCTGTCTGCCTGTCTGTTTTCTGTCTGTCTGTCTGCTGTCTGTTTATCTGTCTGTCTGTCTGCTTGTCTGTTTTATCTGCCTGCCTGCCTGTCTGTTTGTCTATCTACCTGTCTGCCTGTCTGTTTATCTGTATGTCTGCCTGCCTGTCTGTTTATCTGTCTGTCTGCCTGCCTGTCTGTTTATCTGTCTGTCTGTCTGCCTGTCTGTTTATCTGTCTGTCTGTTTGTCGCTCTGTGCCTCTCTCGTGAGCAGGTCGTACATGCAACAAGAAAAGCAGCAACTAAAGCTCTCAACATTTTGCTATTAGCATAACAATGAAAAAAACAACAACAAATAAATGAATAAATAAATAGTTAAATAAATAAATAGAAAAGAAAAAAGAAGCGCAATACAGCAGTGAACACAATGGTGTTATCACTACATTGTTGGAGAAATGAAGTGTAACAATGCAGTGAACACAATTGTCTTAGAATATATTAGCACAATAGTTTCAGTTTCAGTTTCTCAAGATGACGTCTCCGCGCCCAGTATTAATGATGGGGAATCGAAAAACCAAGGTGAAACGAACATTTTTTTTGTTACCAGAAAAGGCGAAATGAACATTTTTTTGTTACCAGAAAGGCGAAATGAACATTTTTTTGTTACCAGAAAAGGCGAAATGAACATTTTTTGTTACCAAAAGCGAAATGAAATTCAGAAAGGCGAAATGAACATTTTTGTTACCAGAAAAGGCGAAATGAACATTTTTTTGTGTTTTGTTACCAGAAAAGGCGAAATGAACATTTTTTTGTTACCAGAAAAGGCGAAATGAACATTTTTTTACCAAAAGGAAATGAACATTTTTGTTACCAAAAGAAAAGGCGAAATGAACATTTTTTTTACCAGAAAGGAATGACTTTTTATTACCAAAAGAAAGAACATTTTTTGTTACCAGAAAGGCGAAAGAAATTTGTTTTTACCAGAAAAGGGAAAGGAACATTTTTTTATTACCAGAAAGGGAAATGGAACATTTTTTACCAGAAAGGGAAAGGACATTTGTTTTACCAGAAAGGGAAAGAACATTTTTTTACCAGAAAGGGAAAGGAACTTTTTTACCAGAAAAGGGAAAGAACATTTTTATTACCAGAAAGGGAAAGAACATTTTTATTACCAGACAAGGGAAGGAACATTTGTTTATTACCAGACAAGGGAAAGGAACATTTTTTTACCAGAAAGGGAAAGGAACATTTGTTATTACCAGACAAAGATAGAAAGGAAACATTTGTTATTACCAAAAGGGAAAGGAACATTTGTTTTACCAGACAAGGAAAGGAACATTTGTATTACCAGAAGGGAAAGGAACATTTTTTTACCAGAAAGGGAAAGGAACATTTTTATTACCAGACAAGGGAAAGGAACATTTTTTTACCAGAAAGGGAAAGGAACATTTTTTTACCAGAAGGGAAAGGAACATTGTTATTACCAGAAAAGGGAAAGGAACATTTTTTTACCAGAAAAGGGAAAGAACATTTTTGTTACCAGAAAGGCGAAATGAACATTTTTGTTACCAGAAAAGGCGAAATGAACATTTTTTGTTACCAGAAAAGGCGAAATGAACATTTTTTGTTACCAGAAAAGGCGAAAGAACATTTTTTGTTACCAAAAAGGCGAAATGAACATTTTTTGTTACCAGAAAGGCGAAATGAACATTTTTTTGTACCAGAAAGGGAAATGAACATTTTTTTGTTACCAGAAAGGCGAAATGAACATTTTTTTACCAGAAAGGGAAAGAACATTTTTTTTGTTACCAGAAAGGCGAAAGAACATTTTTGTTACCAGAAAGGGAAAGAACATTTTTTGTACCAGAAAGGCGAAAGAACATTTTTTACCAGAAAGGGAAATGAAATTTTTTGTACCAGAAAGGCGAAATGAACATTTTTTTACCAGAAAGGGAAAGAACATTTTTTACCAAAGGGAAAGACTTTTAACAAATGAACATTTTTTGTTACCAGAAAAGGCGAAATGAACATTTTTTTGTTACCAGAAAGCGAAAATGAACATTTTTTGTTACCAGAAAAGGCGAAATGAACATTTTTGTTACCAGAAAAGGCGAAATGAACATTTTTTGTTACCAGAAAAGATAAATACGAAAAAACATTTGTTACTACCAGAAAAGGGAAAGGAACATTTTTTTTATTACCAGACAAGGGAATGGAACATTTGTTATTACCAGACAAGGGAAAGGAACATTTTTTTTATTACCAGACAAGGAAAGGAACATTTGTTATTACCAGACAAGGGAAAGGAACATTTTATTACCAGAAAAGGGAAAGGAACATTTTATTACCAGACAAGGGAAAGGAACATTTGTTATTACCAGACAAGGGAAAGGAACATTTTATTACCAGAAAAGGGAAAGGAACATTTTATTACCAGACAAGGGAAAGGAACATTTGTTATTACCAGACAAGGGAAAGGAACATTTTATTACCAGAAAGGGAAAGGAACATTTTTATTACCAGACAAGGGAAAGGAACATTTTATTACCAGACAAGGAAAGGAACATTTGTTATTACCAGACAAGGGAAAGGAACATTTGTTATTACCAGACAAAGGAAAGGAACATTTGTTATTACCAGACAAGGGAAAGGAACATTTGTTATTACCAGACAAGGGAAAGGAACATTTTTATTACCAGAAAGGGAAAGGAACATTTTATTACCAGAAAGGGAAAGAACATTTTTTTTACCAGAAAGGGAAAGAACATTTGTTTTAACAGACAAGGGAAATGAACATTTTTTTTACCAGAAAAGGGAAAGAACATTTTTGTTACCAGAAAGGCGAAATGAACATTTTTGTTACCAGAAAGGCGAAAGAACATTTTTTGTTACCAGAAAAGGGAAAGAACATTTTTTGTTACCAGAAAGGCGAAATGAAATATTTTTGTTAATTAACCAGAAAAAGGCGAAATGAACATTTTTTTGTTACCAGAAAAGGCGAAATGAACATTTTTTTGTTACCAGAAAAGGGAAAACGAACATTTGTTTTTACCAGAAAAGGGAAAGAACATTTTTTTGTTACCAGAAAGGGAAATGAACATTTTTTTTACCAGAAAGGGAAAGGAACATTTTTTTTACCAGAAAGGGAAAGAACATTTTTACCAGAAAGGAAAGAACATTTTTGTTACCAGAAAAGGGAAAGGAACATTTTTATTACCAGAAAAGGGAAAGAACATTTTTGTTACCAGAAAGGGAAATGAACATTTTTTACCAGAAAAGGGAAAGAACATTTTTTTACCAGAAAGGGAAATGAACATTTGTTTATTACCAAACAAGGGAAAGGAACATTTTTATTACCAGAAAAGGGAAAGGAACATTTTATTACCAGACAAGGGAAAGGAACATTTTTTATTACCAGACAAGGGAAAGGAACATTTGTTATTACCAGACAAGGGAAAGGAACATTTTTATTACCAGACAAGGGAAAGGAACATTTGTTATTACCAGACAAAGGGAAAGGAACATTTGTTATTACCAGAAAGGGAAAGGAACATTTTTATTACCAGACAAGGGAAAGGAACATTTGTTTTACCAGACAGGAAAGGAACATTTTATTACCAACAAGGAAAGGAACATTTGTTATTACCAGACAAGGGAAAGGAACATTTTTATTACCAGACAAGGGAAAGGAACATTTTATTACCAGACAAGGGAAAGGAACATTTTTATTACCAGACAAGGGAAAGGAACATTTTATTACCAACAAGGGAAAGGAACATTTTATTACCAGACAAGGGAAAGGAACATTTTTATTACCAGACAAGGGAAAGGAACATTTGTATTACCAGAAAAGGGAAAGGAACATTTTTTTACCAGACAAGGGAAAGGAACATTTGTTATTACCAGAAAGGGAAAGGAACATTTTTATTACCAGAAAGGGAAAGGAACATTTGTTATTACCAGAAAGGGAAAGGAACATTTGTTATTACCAGACAAGGGAAAGGAACATTTTTATTACCAGACAAGGGAAAGGAACATTTGTTTTACCAGACAAGGGAAAGGAACAAATTTTTTACCAGACAAGGAAATGAACATTTTTTTACCAGACAAGGGAAATGGAACATTGTTATTACCAGACAAGGGAAAGGAACATGTTTGATTACCAGAAAAGGGAAAGGAACATTTTGTTACCAGACAAGGCGAAATGAACATTTTTGTTACCAGAAAGGAAAGAACATTTGTTATTACCAGACAAGGGAAATGGAACATTTTTTTACCAACAAGCGAAATGAACATTTTGTTTTTACCAGACAAGGGAAATGACATTTGTTTGTTACCGAAAAGGCGAAAGAACTTTTTTTGTTACCAGAAAGGAATGAACATTGTTATTACCAGCAAGTGAAAGAACATTTTGTTTTTTACCAGACAAGGGAAAGGAACATTTTATTACCAGACAAGGGAAAGGAACATTTTATTACCAGAAAGGGAAAGGACATTTATTACCAGACAAGGGAAAGGAACATTTGTTATTACCAGACAAGGGAAAGGAACATTTTATTACCAGAAAAGGAAGGAACATTTTATTACCAGACAAGGGAAAGGAACATTTTTATTACCAGAAAGGGAAAGGAACATTTTTATTACCAGAAAAGGGAAAGGAACATTTGTTATTACCAGAAAAGGGAAAGGAACATTTGTTATTACCAGAAAAGAGAAAGGAACAATCAATGCTGGCGTCTTTTGTTGACAGTCACCTGCTGGAGTTTGTCAGTGTCAGGTGAAAACAAAATGTTTATCACACCTGCTGGCTTCACTCTACCTGCCTTACACAAGGAGGGAGGGAGGGGGGGGGACAGATGGAGCTGCCACTAATCTGTTGATAACGGCCAGTGGGCTCCACGCAGTTACATGGCTTCTAATGAATATTGGTTCTGTAGAAAAACACGTACTGCATCACTCCACTCACCACTCTGCTAGCCAACCTGTCTGTCTGTCTCTGTCTGTCTGTCTGTCTCTGTCTGTCTGTCTGTCTGTGTCTGTCTGTCTGTCTGTCTGTCTATCTGTCTCTGTCTGTCTGTCTCTGTCTGTCTGTCTTTGTCTGTCTGTCTGTCTGTATATGTCTGTCTCTGTCTCTGTCTCCAGCTTTGTCTGTCTGTCTTTGTCTGTCTCTGTCTCTGTCTCCGGCTTTGTCTGTCTGTCTGTATCTGTCTATGTCTGTCTGTCTATGTTTGTCTGTCTGTCTGTCTGTCTGTCTATGTCTGTCTTTGTCTATGTCTGTTTGTCTGTCTATGTCTGTCTGTCTAGGTCTGTCTGTCTGTCTAGGTCTGTCTGTCTATGTCTGTATGTCTGTCTCTGTCTCCGTCTTTGTCTGTCTCTCTCTCTGTCTCTGTCTGTCTGTCTATCTGTCTGTCTTTGTCTGTCTGTCTGTATGTCTGTCTCTCTGTCTTTGTCTCTGTGTCTATCTGTCTGTCTGTCTCATTGTCTCTCTTCTTCTGTCTTTCTGTCTTTGTCTGTCTGTCTCTGTATGTCTCTCTCTCTCTCTCTGTCTTTGTCAATCTGTCTCTGTCTGTCTGTCTCTGTTTCTCTGTCTTTGTCTGTCTGCCTGTCCCTGTATGTCTGTGTGTCTGTCTCTGTATGTCTGTCTCTGTCTGTCTGTCTGTCTATCTGTCTCTGTCTGTCTCATTGTCTCTCTTCTTCTGTCTTTCTGTCTTTATCTGTCTGTCTGTCTCTGTCTTTCTGTCTCTCTGTCTGTCTCTGTCTCTTCTCTCTGTTTGTCTCTTTGTCTGTGTCTGTCTGTCTGTCTCTTATGTTTTCCAGAGAACAGAAGGCAGCACCAGCTTCAGCAATGGCATTAGCACACGGATGATGAAGAAAGGAAGAATACAAACGATAGACATTTTCGGACTAAATTCAATATTGCCTGCCTACGTCATATCCACCATAAACTGAACCCAAAGAGGAAAGCAGATCACGCTAAACTATTCACTCAAACGCTGGAGTGATTAACAAAGGAAATAAGTGGAATATTTGTCTTCCCATGTAGAACTAGCCCTTTCACTTTTTCCCTTGTCTTTTCTTTTCTTTCTCCCCCACCCCCACCCCCTCCCCCTCCCCGGTCTGTTTTTTCCACAAGATTTCACACAGAATCCCAGAGCATCAGTGTTGGCATTGAACACACTGACATCATCACAAGACAGATGGGGAGAGGGAGTAGCCGTACAAGCCAAAGACATTTACAGGCCACATTCAATATCGCTTCCCTCCATCCATCAGGACAAATGAACACCAGACAGGAAAGCCCAGCACGTGAAATATATTAAACCCACAATGATATAACTAAGAATAGCAATAAGCGCATTGTTTCTTTTTATTTTCTTCTGTAGTTTTGTTTTTATTATTTGCTCCCGGTATTTCTTCCTTTTCCTTTTGCTCTTCCACTCTTCCTTCCTGTCTTTTCAGTAACCCCACTTTGTGTTCTGTCTTTTCAGTAACCCCACTTTGTGTTCTGTCTTTTCAGTAACCCCACTTTGTGTTCTGTCTTTTCAGTAACCCCACTTTGTGTTCTGTCTTTTCAGTAACCCCACTTTGTGTTCTGTCTTTTCAGTAACCCCACTTTGTGTTCTGTCTTTTTCAGTAACCCCACTTTGTGTTTGTTCTGTCTTTTCAGTAACCCCACTTTGTGTTTGTTCTGTCTTTTCAGTAACCCCACTTTGTGTTTGTTCTGTCTTTTCAGTAACCCCTCTTTGTGTTTGTTCTGTCTTTTCAGTAACCCCACTTTGTGTTTGTTCTGTCTTTTCAGTAACCCCACTTTGTGTTTCTTTGTCTTTTCAGTAATCCCACTTTGTGTTTGTTCTGTCTTTTCAGTAACCCCACTTTGTGTTTGTTTTGTCTTTTCAGTAACCCCACTTTGTGTTTGCTCTGTCTTTTCAGTAACCCCATTTTGTGTTTGCTCTGTCTTTTCAGTAACCCCACTTTGTGTTTGTTTTGTCTTTTTAGTAACCCCACTTTGTGTTTGTTTTGTCTTTTCAGTAACCCCACTTTGTGTTTGTTCTTTCTTTTCAGTAACCCCACTTTGTGTTTGTTCTGTCTTTTCAGTATCCCCACTTTGTGTTTGTTTTGTCTTTTCAGTAACCCCACTTTGTGTTTGCTCTGTCTTTTCAGTAACCCCACTTTGTGTTTGTTCTGTCTTTTCAGTAACCCCACTTTGTGTTTGTTCTGTCATTTCAGTAACCCCTCTTGTGTTTGTTCTGTCTTTTCAGTAACCCCACTTTGTGTTTGTTCTGTCTTTTCAGTAACTCCACTTTGTGTTTGTTCTGTCTTTTCAGTAACCCCACTTTGTGTTTGTTCTGTCTTTTCAGTAACCCCACTTTGTGTTTGTTTTGTCTTTTCAGTAATCCCACTTTGTGTTTGTTCTGTCTTTTCAGTAACCCCACTTTGTGTTTGTTTTGTCTTTTCAGTAACCCCACTTTGTGTTTGCTCTGTCTTTTCAGTAACCCCATTTTGTGTTTGCTCTGTCTTTTCAGTAACCCCACTTTGTGTTTGTTTTGTCTTTTCAGTAACCCCACTTTGTGTTTGTTTTGTCTTTTCAGTAACCCCACTTTGTGTTTGTTCTTTCTTTTCAGTAACCCCACTTTGTGTTTGTTCTGTCTTTTCAGTATCCCCACTTTGTGTTTGTTTTGTCTTTTCAGTAACCCCACTTTGTGTTTGTTCTGTCTTTTCAGTAACCCCACTTTGTGTTTGTTCTGTCTTTTCAGTAACCCCACTTTGTGTTTGTCCTTTCTTTTCAGTAACCCCACTTTGTGTTTGTTTTGTCTTTTCAGTAACCCCACTTTGTGTTTGTTCTGTCTTTTCAGTAACCCCACTTTGTGTTTGTTCTGTCTTTTCAGTAACCCCACTTTGTGTTTGTTCTGTCTTTTCAGTAACCCCTCTTTGTGTTTGTTCTGTCTTTCTTGTTTATTTTGTTTTGTTGGTTTGTTTGTATTTTTGAGACGTGTGTATGGTTTATGTACAGTTTATGAATCATGTCATGATTATTTTGAATTTTCCGTCACATGACATTTGTAATGTTAGTGCGCATGGAATTCTGTGTGCTCTGCAATGTTTTGAAAACACTGACATTGACAATATATTTCTATGAATGCAGGATGACTTTGAGAATACACAAAGTGATACAGTGTTTGTAAGAACACAGGATGTCTATGAGAATACACAAAGTGATACAGTGTTTGTAAGAACCCAGGATGTCTATGAGAATACACAAAGTGATATCATGTTTGTAAGAACACAGGATGTCTATGAGAATACACAAAGTGATACAGTGTTTGTAAAAACACAGGATGTCTATGAGAATACACAAAGTGATACAGTGTTTGTAAGAACACGGGGTGTCTATGAGAACACACAAAGTGATACAGTGTTTGTAAGAACACAGGGTGTCTATGAGAATACACAAAGTGATACAGTGTTTGTAAGAACACAGGATGTCTATGAGAACACACAAAGTGATACAGTGTTTGTAAGAACACAGGATGTCTATGAGAACACACAAAGTGATACAGTGTTTGTAAGAACACAGGATGTCTATGAGAACACACAAGTGATACAGTGTTGGTAAGAACACAGGATGTCTATGAGAACACACAAAGTGATACAGTGTTTGTAAGAACACATGATGTCTATGAGAACACAGGATGTCTATGAGAACACATGATGTCTATGAGAACACAGGATGTCTATGAGAACACAGGATGTCTATGAGAACACACGATGTCTATGAGAACACACGATGTCTATAAGAACACATGATATCTATGAGAACACAGGATATCTATGAGAACACAGGATGTCTATGAGAACACAAGATGTCTGTAAGAACACAAGATGTCTGTAAGAACACAAGATGTCTATAAAAACACAAGATGTCTATAAAAACACAAGATGTCTATAAGAACACAAGATGTCTATAAAAACACAAGATGTCTATAAAAACACAAGATGTCTATAAAAACACAGATGTCTATAAGAAACACAAGATGTCTGTAAGAACACAAGATGTCTATAAAAACACAAGATGTCTGTAAGAACACAAGATGTCTGTAAGAAACACAAGATGTCTATAAAAACACAGGATGTCTATAAGAACACAGGATGTCTATAAGAACACAGGATGTCTTTAAAAACACAGGATGTCTATAAGAACACAGGATGTCTATAAAAACACAAGATGTCTATAAAAACACAAGATGTCTATAAAAACACAAGATGTCTATAAAAACACAAGATGTCTATGAGAACACAAGATGTCTGTAAGAACACAAGATGTCTGTAAGAACACAAGATGTCTATAAAAACACAAGATGTCTATAAAAACACAAGATGTCTATAAAAACACAGATGTCTATAAAAAACACAAGATGTCTATAAAAACACAAGATGTCTATAAGAACACAGATGTCTATAAAAACACAAGATGTCTATAAAACACAAGATGTCTATAAAAACACAAGATGTCTGTAAGAACACAAGATGTCTATAAAAACACAAGATGTCTATAAAAACACAAGATGTCTATAAGAACACAAGATGTCTATAAAAACACAAGATGTCTATAAAACACAAGATGTCTATGAGAACACAAGATGTCTATAAAAACACAAGATGTCTATAAAACACAAGATGTCTATAAAAAACAAGATGTCTGTAAAAACACAAGATGTCTATAAAAACACAAGATGTCTATAAGAACACAAGATATCTATAAAAACACAAGATGTCAATAAAAACACAGGATGTCTGTAAGAACACAAGATGTCTGTAAGAACACAAGATGTCTATAAAAACACAAGATGTCTATAAAAACACAAGATGTCTATAAGAACACAAGATGTCTATAAAAACACAAGATGTCTGTAAGAACACAGATGTCTATAAAAACACAAGATGTCTATAAAAACACAGGATGTCTGTAAGAACACAAGATGTCTATAAAAACACAAGATGTCTATAAGAACACAAGATGTCTATAAAAACACAAGATGTCTATAAAAACACAAGATGTCTGTAAGAACACAAGATGTCTGTAAAAACACAAGATGTCTATAAAAACACAAGATGTCTATAAAAACACAAGATGTCTATAAAAACACAGGATGTCTATAAAAACACAGGATGTCTATAAAAACACAAGATGTCTATAAGAACACAAGATGTCTATAAAAACACAAGATGTCTATAAGAACACAAGATGTGTGTAAGAACACAAGATGTCTATAAAAACACAGGATGTCTATAAAAACACAGGATGTCTGTAAAAACACAAGATGTCTATAAAAACACAAGATGTCTATAAGAACACAAGATGTCTGTAAGAACACAAGATGTCTATAAAAACACAAGATGTCTATAAGAACACAAGATGTCTGTAAGAACACAGGATGTCTGTAAGAACACAGGATGTCTGTAAGAACACAAGATGTCTGTAAGAACACAGGATGTCTGTAAGAAAACAGGATGTCTGTAAGAACACAGGATGTCTGTAAGAAAACAGGATATCTGTAAGAACACAGGATGTCTATAAAAACACAAGATGTCTATAAAAACACAAGATGTCTATAAAAACACAGGATGTCTATAAAAACACAGGATGTCTATGAGAACACAAGATGTCTATGAGAACACAAGATGTCTATAAGAACACAGGATGTCTATAAAAACACAAGATGTCTATAAAAACACAAGATGTCTATAAAAACACAGGATGTCTATAAAAACACAGGATGTCTGTAAGAACACAAGATGTCTGTAAGAACACAAGATGTCTGTAAAAACACAGGATATCTATAAAAACACAAGATGTCTATAAAAACACAAGATGTCTATAAAAACACAAGATGTCTGTAAGAACACAAGATGTCTGTAAGAACACAGGATGTCTATAAGAACACAAGATGTCTATAAGAAGACAAGATGTCTGTAAGAACACAAGATGTCTATAAAAACACAAGATGTCTATAAAAACACAAGATGTCTGTAAGAACACAAGATGTCTATAAAAACACAAGATGTCTATGAGAACACAGGATGTCTGTAAGAACACAGGATGTCTATAAGAACACAAGATGTCTGTAAGAACACAAGATGTCTATAAAAACACAAGATGTCTATAAAAACACAAGATGTCTGTAAGAACACAAGATGTCTATAAAAACACAGGATGTCTATAAGAACACAAGATGTCTGTAAGAACACAAGATGTCTATGAGAACACAAGATGTCTATAAGAACACAGGATGTCTATAAAAACACAAGATGTCTATAAAAACACAAGATGTCTATAAAAACACATGATGTCTGTAAGAACACAGGATGTCTATGAGAACACAGGAGGTCTATAAGAACACAGGATGTCTATGAGAACACAGGATGTCTGTGAGAACACACGATGTCTATGAGAACACAGGATGTCTGTGAGAATACAGGATGTCTATGAGAACACAGGATGTCTATGATGACACAGGATGTCTATGATAACACAGGATGTCTATGAGAACACAGGATGTCTATGATAACACAGGATGTCTATGATAACACAGGATGTCTGTGAGAACACACGATGTCTATGAGAACACAGGATGTCTATGAGAACACAGGATATCTATGAGAACACAGGATGTCTATGATAACACAGGATGTCTATGAGAACACAGGATGTATATGCAGAACACAGGATGTCTATGAGAACACAGGATGTCTATGAGAACACAGGGAGTCTATGAGAACACAGGATGTCTATGAGAAGTCTGGAATGTCTATAGCACAAGAATTATTCCAATAACGAAAAACGCTGGATTTCTGTGAGATCAGAAAAATGTCTTTGAAACCCCTGAAATGTCAGTGTGAAGCTTGGATGTGCTAAATGATGGCAACAGACAGAATGTGTGTTGATGTGTGGAGAGCATAGTGGACGTGCTTGTCATGTTTCAGCGTCTGATGTTCTGTTTTAAGGGAATGTTTCTGTCAATACCAAACACGGCTTGCTGGTTTCATGCTGTAAGTACGCCAACATTCTGACGTTGATGGTTATAGTGTGAGGCTGTTGTGTATGTGAAACAGGTATGTCTGTATGGTTATAGTGTGTGGCTGTTGTGTATGTGAAACAGGTATGTCTGTATGGTTATAGTGTGTGGCTGTTGTGTGTGTGTGTGTGAAACAGGTATGTCTGTATGGTTATAGTGTGAGGCTGTTGTGTGTGTGTGTGTGTGTGAAACAGGTATGTCTGTATGGTTATAGTGTGAGGCTGTTGTGTGTGTGTATGTGAAACAGGTATGTCTGTATGGTTATAGTGTGTGGCTGTTGTGTGTGTGTGTGTGAAACAGGTATGTCTGTATGGTTATAGTGTGAGGCTGTTGTGTGTGTGTGTGTGAAACAGGTATGTCTGTATGGTTATAGTGTGAGGCTGTTGTGTGTGTGTGTGTGAAACAGGTATGTCTGTATGGTTATAGTGTGAGGCTGTTGTGTGTGTGTGTGTGAAACAGGTATGTCTGTATGGTTATAGTGTGTGGCTGTTGTGTGTGTGTGTGAAACAGGTATGTCTGTATGGTTATAGTGTGTGGCTGTTGTGTGTGTGTGAAACAGGTATGTCTGTATGGTTATAGTGTGTGGCTGTTGTGTGTGTGAAACAGATATGTCTGTATGGTTATAGTGTGAGGCTGTTGTGTGTGTGTGTGTGAAACAGGTATGTCTGTATGGTTATAGTGTGTGGCTGTTGTGTGTGTGTGAACAGGAGGGGAGTAAGACAAGAGGATGGCCATTCATAGGGTGAAGTCACTGTTGGACAAAAAGTATGTCTTCAAGCTAGACGTGAATGAAGACACAGTATGTGACTGTGGAATAAACAGGTGAAGCTGGTTCCAGGTGTATAGACAGACACAGAAACATCTGTATCAAGGAAATTGTAAACATCTAACATGAGAAGCAAAACAGAAAAGTCTGGCAGGGTGTACATTCGGAGGTGGGCACAAAATAAACAAGTGCAGTACCATTGATACAATTGTGGCAAAATCTATTGATTTTGTATGTCATTCTTTGAGAAACGGGCAGCCAGTGAAGACAGTGAGGCAAGGGAGTGACATGCTCTTGCTTCTTTTTAACGAAGGACAAGACGGGCCGCAGGATTCTGATGATGCTGGAGGCATGCGATAGAACAAGCAGACAAAGCAGACAGCAGAAAGTTACAATGTCATTAGGAGACAAGTTAAGAGAAGTCACAAATTCAAACAGTGACCGTTGTAATGATGTATTGTGGTAGAAAACACAACATACCTGTTCAAACAATGCATGTTGTAATGTTGTAGAAAACACATCATACCTGTTCAAACAATGACTGTTGTAATGTTGTAATGTTGTAGAAAACACATCATAACTGTTCAAACAATGCATGTTGTAATGTTGTAGAAAACACATCATAACTGTTCAAACAATGACTGTTGTAATGTTGTAATGTTGTAATGTTGTAGAAAACACATCATAACTGTTCAAACAATGACTGTTGTAATGTTGTAATGTTGTAGAAAACACATCATAACTGTTCAAACAATGACTTGTAATGTTGTAATGTTGTAGAAAACACATCATACCTGTTCAAACAATGATTGTTGTAATGTTGTAATGTTGTAGAAAACACATCATAACTGTTCAAACAATGACTGTTGTAATGTTGTAGAAAACACATCATACCTGTTCAAACAATGACTGTTGTAATGTTGTAATGTTGTAGAAAACACATCATAACTGTTCAAACAATGTCTGTTGTAATGTTGTAATGTTGTAGAAAACACATCATACCTGTTCAAACAATGACTTGTAATGTTGTAATGTTGTAGAAAACACATCATAACTGTTCAAACAATGACTGTTGTAATGTTGTAATGTTGTAGAAAACACATCATAACTGTTCAAACAATGACTGTTGTAATGTTGTAATGTTGTAGAAAACACATCATAACTGTTCAAACAATGACTGTTGTAATGTTGTAATGTTGTAGAATACACATCATAACTGTTCAAACAATGACTGTTGTAATGTTGTAATGTTGTAGAAAACACATCATAACTGTTCAAACAATGACTGTTGTAATGTTGTAGAAAACACATCATAACTGTTCAAACAATGACTGTTGTAATGTTGTAGAAAACACATCATAACTGTCCAAACAATGACTGTTGTAATGTTGTAGAAAACACATCATAACTGTTCAAACAATGACTGTTGTAATGTTGTAATGTTGTACAAAACACATCATAACTGTTCAAACAATGACTTGTAATGTTGTAATGTTGTAGAAAACACATCATAACTGTTCAAACAATGACTGTTGTAATGTTGTAATGTTGTAGAAACACAACAAAACTGTTCAAACAATGTCTGTTGTAATGTTGTAATGTTGTAATGTTGTAGAAAACACATCATAACTGTTCAAACAATGACAGTGTTGTAATGTATGAAATGTTGTAGAAAACACATCAAAACTGTTCAAACAAATGACTGTTGTAATGTTGTAGAAAACACATCATAACTGTTCAAACAATGACTGTTGTAATGTTGTAATGTTGTAGAAAACACATCATAACTGTTCAAACAATGACAGTTGTAATGTTGTAATGTTGTAGAAAACACATCATAACTGTTCAAACAATGACTGTTGTAATGTTGTAGAAAACACATCAATAACTGTTCAAAAACATATTCTGTGTATAATGTTGTAATGTTGTAGAAAACACATCATAAACCTGTTCAAACAATGTCTGTTGTAATGTTGTAGAAAACACATCATAACTGTTCAAACAATGTCTGTTGTAATGTTGTAGAAAACACATAACTGTTCAAACAATGACTGTTGTAATGTTGTAGAAAACACATCAACTGTTCAAACAATGTCTGTTGTAATGTTGTAAGTTGTAGAAAACACATCATAACTGTTCAAACAATGTCTGTTGTAATGTTGTAATGTTGTAGAAAACACATCATAACTGTTCAAACAATGACTGTTGTAATGTTGTATGTAGAAAAACTATCATAACTGTTCAAACAATTGTCTGTTGTAATGTTGTAATGTTGTAGAAAACACATCATAACTGTTCAAAATCTGAATGTTGTAATGTTGTAGAAAACACATATACTGTTCAAAATGACTGTTGTAATGTTGTAGAAAACACATCATAACTGTTCAAACAATGTCTGTTGTAATGTTGTAATGTTGTAGAAAACACATCATAACTGTTCAAACAATGTCTGTTGTAATGTGTATGTTGTGTAGAAAACACATCATAACTGTTCAAACAATGACTGTTGTAATGTTGTAATGTTGTAGAAAACACATCATAACTGTTCAAACAATGTCTGTTGTAATGTTGTAATGTTGTAGAAAACACATCATACTGTTCAAACAATGTCTGTTGTAATGTGTAATGTTGTAGAAAACACATCATAACTGTTCAAACAATGTCTGTTGTAATGTTGTAATGTTGTAGAAAACACATCATAACTGTTCAAACAATGTCTGTTGTAATGTTGTAATGTTGTAGAAAACACATCATAACTGTTCAAACAATGTCTGTTGTAATGTTGTAATGTTGTAGAAAACACATCATAACTGTTCAAACAATGTCTGTTGTAATGTTGTAATGTTGTAGAAAACACATCATAACTGTTCAAACAATGTCTGTTGTAATGTTGTAATGTTGTAGAAAACACATCATAACTGTTCAAACAATGTCTGTTGTAATGTTGTAATGTTGTAGAAAACACATCATAACTGTTCAAACAATGTCTGTTGTAATGTTGTAATGTTGTAGAAAACACATCATAACTGTTCAAACAATGTCTGTTGTAATGTTGTAATGTTGTAGAAAACACATCATAACTGTTCAAACAATGTCTGTTGTAATGTTGTAGAAAACACATCATAACTGTTCAAACAATGAATGTTGTAAGTGTAATGTTGTAGAAAAAACACATCATAACTGTTCAAACAATGTCTGTTGTAATGTTGTAGTAGAAAACACATCATAACTGTTCAAACAATGTCTGTTGTAATGTTGTTGTGTAGAAAACAATCATAACTGTTCAAACAATGTCTGTTGTAATGTTGTAATGTTGTAGAAAACACATCATAACTGTTCAAACAATGACTGTTGTAATGTTGTAATGTTGTAGAAAACACATCATAACTGTTCAAACAATGACTGTTGTAATGTTGTAATGTTGTAGAAAACACATCATAACTGTTCAAACAATGTCTGTTGTAATGTTGTAATGTGTAGAAACACATCATAACTGTTCAAACAATTGTAATGTTGTAATGTTGTAAAAACACATCATACTGTTCAAACAATGTCTGTTGTAATGTTGTAATGTTGTAGAAAACACATCATACTGTTCAAACAATGACTGTTGTAATGTTGTAGAAAACACATCATAACTGTTCAAACAATGACTGTTGTAATGTTGTATGTTAAAAACACATCATACTGTTCAAACAATGACTGTTGTAATGTTGTAATGTTGTAGAAAACAGATCATAACTGTTCAAACAATGCTGTTGTAATGTTGTAATGTGTAGAAAACACATCATAACTGTTCAAACAATGACTGTTGTAATGTTGTAGAAAACACATCATAACTGTTCAAACAATGACTGGTTGTGAATGTTGTAGAAAACACACATCATAACTGTTCAAACAATGTCTGTTGTAATGTTGTAATGTTGTAGAAAACACATCATACTGTTCAAACAATGTGTTATGTTGTAATGTTGTAGAAAACACATCATAACTGTTCAAACAATGTCTGTTGTAATGTTGTAATGTTGTAGAAAACACATCATAACTGTTCAAACAATGAATGTTGTAATGTTGTAATGTTGTAGAAAACACATCCATAACTGTTCAAACAATCGAATGTTGTGATTTGTAAATGTTGTGTAATGTTGTAGAAAACACATCATAACTGTTCAAACAATGTCTGTTGTAATGTTGTAATTTGTAGAAAACACATCATAACTGTTCAAACAATGTCTGTTGTAATGTTGTAATGTTGTAGAAAACACATCATAACTGTTCAAACAATGTCTGTTGTAATGTTGTAATGTTTAGAAAACACATCATAACTGTTCAAACAATGCTGTTGTAATGTTGTAATGTTGTAGAAAAACATCATAACTGTTCAAACAATGTCTGTTAGTTTAATGTTGTAGAAAACACATCATAACTGTTCAAACAATGATTGTTGTAATGTTGTAGAAAACACATCATAACTGTTCAAACAATGATGTGTATGTTTAATGTTGTAGAAAACACATCTAACTGTTCAAACAATGCTGTTGTAATGTTGTAGAAAACACATCATAACTGTTCAAACAATGACTGTTAGTAATGTTATGTAGAAAACACATCATACTGTTCAAACAATGTTTGTTGTAATGTTGTAATGTTGTAGAAAACACATCATAACTGTTCAAACAATGTCTGTTGTTTAAATACGTCTGCTGTTGTAATGTTGTAGAAAACACATCATAACTGTTCAAACAATGTCTGTTGTAATGTTGTAATGTTGTAGAAAACACATCATAACTGTTCAAACAATGACTTTAGTTGTAATGTTGTAGAAAAACATCATAACTGTTCAAACAATGACTGTTGTAATGTTGTAATGTTGTAGAAAACACATCATAACTGTTCAAACAATGACTGTTGTAGTTAATGTTGTAGAAAACACATCATAACTGTTCAAACAATGACTGTTGTAAGTTGTATTGTAGAAAACACATCATACCTGTTCAAACAATGCGTTGTAATGTAATGTTGTAGAAAACACATCAAACTGTTCAAACAATGACTGTTGTAATGTTGTAATGTTGTAGAAAACACATCAATCATGACTGATGTAAAACAATGACTTGTCAAATGGTTGTAATGTTGTAATGTTGTAGAAAACACATCATACCTGTTCAACAATGACTGTTGTAATGTTGTAGAAACACATCATAACTGTTCAAACAATGACTGTTGTGTTAATGTTGTAGAAACACATCATACCTGTTCAAACAATGACTGTTGTAATGTTGTAATGTTGTAGAAAACACTCATAACTGTTCAAACAATGCTGTAATGTTGTAATGTTGTAGAAACACATCAAACTGTTCAAACAATGACTGTTGTAATGTTGTAATGTTGTAGAAAACACATCATACCTGTTCAAACAATGACTGTTGTAATGTTGTAATGTTTGTAGAAAACACATCATACACTGTTCAAACAATGACTGTTGTAATGTTGTAATGTTGTGAGAAACACTCATAACCTGTTCAAACAATGTCTGTTGTAATGTTGTAATGTTGTAGAAAACACATCAAACTGTTCAAACAATGTACTGTGTAATGTTGTAATGTTGTAGAAAACACATCATACCTGTTCAAACAATGCGTTGTAATGTTGTAATGTTGTAGAAAACACATCAATAACTGTTCAAACAATGACTGTTGTAAGTAATGTTGTAGAAACACATCATAACTGTTCAAACAATGTCTGTTTAATGTTAATGTTGTAGAAAACACATCATAACTGT
>CM060306.1:1772200-1774700 GCA_030674185.1 Monoplex corrugatus
AGCAATGTCCATAATAACCAGAAATATCCATAATAACCAGAAATGTCCATAATAACCAGAAGTGTCCATAATGACCAGAAATGTCCATAATAACCAGAAATGTCCATAATAACCAGAAGTGTCCATAATAACCAGAAATATCCATAATAACCAGAAGTGTCCATAATAAACAGAAATATCCATAATAACCAGTAATGTCCATAATAACCACAAATGTCCATAATAACCAGAAGTGTCCATAATGACCAGAAATGTCCATAATGACCAGAAATGTTCATAATAACCAGAAATGTCCATAATGACCAGAAATGTCCATAATAACCAGAAATATCCATAATAACCAGAAATGTCCATAATAATCAGAAATGTCCATAATAACCAGAAATGTCCACAATAACCAGAAATATCCATAATAACCAGAAATATCCATAATGACCAGAAATATCCATGATAACCAGCAATGTCCATAATGACCAGAAATGTCCATACTAACCAGAAATATCCTTAATAACCAGAAATGTCCATAATGACCAGAAATGTATATAATAACCAGAATAACCAAAAATGTCCATAATAACCAGAAATGTCCATAATAACCAGAAATGTTCATAATAACCAGAAATGTCCATAATGACCTGAAATGTCCATAATAACCAGAAATGTCCATAATAACCAGAAATATCCATAATAACCAGAAATGTCCATAATGACCAGAAATATCCATAATGACCAGAAATATCAATAATAACCAGAAATGTCCATATTAACCAGAAATGTCCATAATAACCAGAAATGTCTATAATAACCAGAAATATCCAGAATAAACTGAAATGTCCAGAATAACCAGAAATGTCCATAATAACCATAAATGTACATAATAACCAGAAATGTCCATAAATGTCCATAATAACCAGAAATGTCCAGAATAACCAGAAATGTCGATAACCAGAAAGTCGAATACCAGAATAACCAGAAATGTCCAGAATAACCATAACCAGAAATGTCCAGAATAACCAGAAATGTCCATAATAACCAGAAATGTCCATAATGACCAGAAATGTCTATAATAACCAGAAATGTCCATATTAACCATAACCAGAAATGTCCAGAATAACCATAACCAGAAATGTCCAGAATAACCAGAAATGTCCATAATAACCAGAAATGTCCATAATAACCAGAATAACCAGAAATGTCCATAATAACCAGAATAACCAGAAATGTCCATAATAACCAGAAATGTCCAGAATAACCAGAAATGTCTATAATAATGAGAAATGACCACAATAACCATAACCAGAAATGTCCATAATAAACATAAATATCCATAATAACCAGAAATGTCCATAAAACCAGAAATATCCATAATAACCAGACATATCCATAATAACCAGAAATGTCCATGATAACCAGAAATGTTCATAATAACCAGAAATGTCCATAAATGTCCACAATAACCAGAAATGTTCATAATAACCAGAAAAGTCCATGATAACCAGAAATGTCCATAATAACCAGAAATGTCCATAATAACCTGAAATGTCCAGACCAGAAATGCCCATAATAACCAGAAATGTCCAGAATAACCAGAAATGTCCAGAATAACCAGAAATGTCCAGAATAACCAGAAATGTCCAGAATAACTAGAAATGTCCAGAATAACCAGAAATGTTCATAATAACCAGAAATGTCCATAATAACCAGCAATGTTCATAATAACCAGAAATGTCCAGCATAAACAGAAATGTCCATAATAACCAGGAATGTCCATAATAACCAGCAGTGTTCATAATAACCAGAAATGTCCATAATAATCAGCAATGTTCATAATGACCAGCAATGTCCGGAATAACCAGAAATGTCTACAATAACCAGAAATGTCCATAATAACCAGAAATGTCCATAATAACCAGAAATGTCCAGAATAACCAGAAATGTCCATAATAACCAGAAATGTCCATAATAACCAGAAATGTCCAGAATAACCAGAAATGTCCATAATAACCAGAAATGTCCATAATATCCAGAAATATCCATAATAACCAGAAGTGTCCATAATGACCAGAAATGTCCATAATAACCAGAAATGTCTACAATAACCAGAAATGTCCATAATAACCAGCAATGTTCATAATGACCAGGAATGTCCATAATAACCAGCAATGTTCATAATAACCAGAATGTCCATAATGACCAGAAATGTTCATAATATACCTGAAATGTCCACAGTAATCAAAATGTCTGTAATCATCAGAAATACCCATAATAATGAAAAAGTATTTATAATGATCAGAACTGTCCATAATGATCATGGCAAACGCCTTAAGCCTGCGCACAAACCCTGCTTGCTGGCAAGATTTGGAGGTTGTAACTAATTCAACAAGAGTTCAGGTGAACGATGCATGTGAGCAGTTCCCTTCCACTGCTGTGATTTCTGCGCCCTACATGTCGGCAAGACGTCCATCGATCCCTGAAGAAAAAGACACAGCCACGCTTACAG
>CM060306.1:1782200-1794700 GCA_030674185.1 Monoplex corrugatus
ATATTATGTATGATAATCAGGCAGATTAAAGTCTTGATAGACTGTCAGTGTTATGAATATTATGTATGATAATCAGGCAGATTAAAGTCTTGATATACTGTCAGTGTTATGAATATTATGTATGATAATCAGGCAGATTAAAGTCTTGATAGACTGTCCCATTGATGTGATAAGTAAATAGGCACACTGATCTTTTCCACTGTGATTACTGGTGTGAGTCTTCAGGTGGGATGCCAGACCGATCCTGGAGACAGTGTGTTCTGCCACAGATGCCGTATGGAAAGGTGTCCTGTGACGTGAACGTAGTGTTCAGACTTACACACATTGATCAAACTGAGTTGTTTGGATTGTTCTATGGCATGGCAGTTGTGGTTTTACTGTATATGTACATTACTCACAGAAGATCAATACTCATCAAACTGTAAGTTGTCTGACCACCATGCACAATATTGTGTGTGAGTCTGATACCGTGTAAGTCTATAGTTTCATAATATCTACCTGGTTGAACCTGTCTCTCAGTGACAAAAAGGCTACTTACTGCGTAGCTTTCTATAGTTTCATAATATCTACCTGGTTGAACCTGTCTCTCAGTGACAAAAAGGCTACTTACTGCGTAGCTTTCTATAGTTTCATAATATCTACCTGGTTGAACCTGTCTCTCAGTGACAAAAAAGGCTACTTACTGCGTAGCTTTCTATAGTTTCATAATATCTACCTGGCTGAACCTGTCTCTCAGTGACAAAAAAGGCTACTTACTGCGTAGCTTTCTATAGTTTCATAATATCTACCTGGCTGAACCTGTCTCTCAGTGACAAAAAGGCCACTTACTGCGTAGCTTTCTATAGTTTCATAATATCTACCTGGCTGAACCTGTCTCTCAGTGACAAAAAGGCTACTTACTGCGTAGCTTTCTATAGTTTCATAATATCTACCTGGCTGAACCTGTCTCTCAGTGACAAAAAAGGCTACTTACTGCGTAGCTTTCTATAGTTTCATAATATCTACCTGGCTGAACCTGTCTCTCAGTGACAAAAAGGCTACTTACTGCGTAGCTTTCTATAGTTTCATAATATCTACCTGGTTGAACCTGTCTCTCAGTGACAAAAAAGGCTACTTACTGCGTAGCTTTCTATAGTTTCATAATATCTACCTGGTTGAACCTGTCTCTCAGTGACAAAAAGGCTACTTACTGCGTAGCTTTCTATAGTTTCATAATATCTACCTGGCTGAACCTGTCTCTCAGTGACAAAAAGGCTACTTACTGCGTAGCTTTCTATAGTTTCATAATATCTACCTGGTTGAACCTGTCTCTCAGTGACAAAAAAGGCTACTTACTGCGTAGCTTTCTATAGTTTCATAATATCTACCTGGTTGAACCTGTCTCTCAGTGACAAAAAGGCTACTTACTGCGTAGCTTTCTATAGTTTCATAATATCTACCTGGTTGAACCTGTCTCTCAGTGACAAAAAGGCTACTTACTGCGTAGCTTTCTATAGTTTCATAATATCTACCTGGTTGAACCTGTCTCTCAGTGACAAAAAGGCTACTTACTGCGTAGCTTTCTATAGTTTCATAATATCTACCTGGTTGAACCTGTCTCTCAGTGACAAAAAAGGCTACTTACTGCGTAGCTTTCTATAGTTTCATAATATCTACCTGGCTGAACCTGTCTCTCAGTGACAAAAAAGGCTACTTACTGCGTAGCTTTCTATAGTTTCATAATATCTACCTGGTTGAACCTGTCTCTCAGTGACAAAAAAGGCTACTTACTGCGTAGCTTTCTATAGTTTCATAATATCTACCTGGCTGAACCTGTCTCTCAGTGACAAAAAGGCCACTTACTGCGTAGCTTTCTATAGTTTCATAATATCTACCTGGTTGAACCTGTCTCTCAGTGACAGAAAAGGCTACTTACTGCGTAGCTTTCTATAGTTTCATAATATCTACCTGGTTGAACCTGTCTCTCAGTGACAAAAAGGCTACTTACTGCGTAGCTTTCTATAGTTTCATAATATCTACCTGGCTGAACCTGTCTCTCGGTGACAAAAAAGGCTACTTACTGCGTAGCTTTCTATAGTTTCAGTTTCACTTTCTACGTCTTCGTCATCAACATCATCATCATCACGTGCCCTGCCGCATGGCGTTGGCGATCATGGCTCTCTCTATATACTCTATCGCTTGACACTGCAAACACATCTTCCACCCTCTCTGCCTTCAGCCACTCTGCGAGTCCGTCCAATATTTTCTCCCTGGGTATACCTGGTGTTCTCTTTCCCTTCAGCTTTCCTGTTGTGACCAGGTGCTCTAATTCCCCTTTCCTCATAAAACTGCC
This sequence comes from Monoplex corrugatus, assembly GCA_030674185.1. Taxonomy (NCBI): domain Eukaryota; kingdom Metazoa; phylum Mollusca; class Gastropoda; order Littorinimorpha; family Ranellidae; genus Monoplex; species Monoplex corrugatus. Next base: position 1,784,533 of record CM060306.1, read on the forward strand.
TATAAATGTTGCTTGTCTTTTCCTAATCTTCTTTATAAATGATCTTCTTGTGTCTACCTCCATCAAGACTGTCTCCTTTGTTTTCTTCGTGCTGGGAATAATTCCATATGCACTGACGTCACTGATGCCGTGTGATAAGTCTGCATCAACGTGTGAATCCATATGAATACATACGTCTGTAACGATGACTAAGTCCATAATAATATGTAATCCGATATCATTGTGTAAGTCTATATCAGTGTGTAATCTTTATCAGTGTGTTAGTCGTTACTGATGTATATATTGAGGTGTAAGTCTATTATTGCTGTGTATGTCTGTATCATTATGTAAGTGTAAATCGATGGGTATGTCCGTATTGATCTATACTGGTCTGTGAGAGCATAATGATATGTAAACTTCATGTCAATATTGAGTGTGCTGGAGGCAGACACGTGGCCTTACAACACTGCTTGTATCACAACAGGAGGCTGGTAACTATGGAGACAAATTAATCTGACTGTGATAGTTCCGGCAACGTAACAAAAAAGGTTTGAGCTCAACTTACCTGGGCAATATGACTGTCAATGTCCCGAGAGCACACAGAAAAGGGCTTAAGCACAGTTCACCTGGACAACATGACAGTCATTATTCTAAGAGTGCAGTAAATAGGGTTTGAGGACGGCTTACCTGGATAATATGACAGTCAGTGTTTTGAGAGCACAGAGAGGAGGCTTGAACACAGCTTACTTACCTGTGTGGCTGTTACCTGCAGTGATTGCTGCCTGCCCTCACCTTTACACCAACACCACTGGGCATCACTTGACGGCTGTGATCCTGACGGTGCCAGGTAATCGGATCACTGACGGCGGTTAGGAAGCAGTTGTAAGCTGGATCAGGCAATATTGTGTCAGCTAGGGGAACATTTTGACAGCATTCTGTCTGACTGTTATCGAAAAGGTGGCATAAGTACCATACCATACAGCCATCAGGTACACTGACCTTTGACAGTACCATACCATACAGCCATCAGGTACACTGACCTTTGACAGTACCATACCATACAGCCATCAGGTACACTGACCTTTGACAGTACCATACCATACAGCCATCAGGTACACTGACCTTTGACAGTACCATACCATACAGCCATCAGGTACACAGACCTTTGACAGTACCATACCATACAGCCATCAGGTACACTGACCTTTGACAGTACCATACCATACAGCCATCAGGTACACTGACCTTTGACAGTACCATACCATACAGCCATCAGGTACACAGACCTTTGACAGTACCATACCATACAGCCATCAGGTACACTGACCTTTGACAGTACCATACCATACAGCCATCAGGTACACTGACCTTTGACAGTACCATACCATACAGCCATCAGGTACACTGACCTTTGACAGTACCATACCATACAGCCATCAGGTACACAGACCTTTGACAGTACCATACCATACAGCCATCAGGTACACTGACCTTTGACAGTACCATACCATACAGCCATCAGGTACACTGACCTTTGACAGTACCATACCATACAGCCATCAGGTACACAGACCTTTGACAGTACCATACCATACAGCCATCAGGTACACTGACCTTTGACAGTACAATACCATACAGCCATCAGGTACACTGACCCTTGACAGTACAATACCATACAGCCATCAGGTACACTGACCTTTGACAGTACTATACCATACAGCCATCAGATACACTGACCTTTGACAGTACCATACCATACAGCCATCAGGTACACTGACCTTTGACAGTACAATACCATACAGCCATCAGGTACACTGACCTTTGACAGTACCATACCATACAGCCATCAGGTACACGGACCTTGGAAAACAGAATACCATTAAGCAGTAGAATACCATACAGCCATCAGGAACACTGACCCTTGACAACCAACATAGAAAACCATATAGCCATCAGGAAATGACCTTTGACAACGGAAGTAGAATATCAGTCAGTCATCAGGAAGTGACCTTTGACAACGGAAGTAGAATATCAGTCAGTCATCAGGAAGTGACCTTTGACAACGGAAGTAGAATATCAGTCAGCCATCAGGAAGTGATCTTTGACAACGGAAGTAGAATATCAGTCAGCCATCAGGAAGTGACCTTTGACAACGGAAGTAGAATATCTGTCAGCCATCAGGAAGTGATCTTTGACAACGGAAGTAGAATATCAGTCAATCATCAGGAAGTGATCTTTGACAACGGAAGTAGAATATCAGTCAGCCATCAGGAAGTGATCTTTGACAACGGAAGTAGAATATCAGTCAATCATCAGGAAGTGACCTTTGACAACGGAAGTAGAATATCTGTCAGCCATCAGGAAGTGACCTTTGACAACGGAAGTAGAATATCAGTCAGCCATCAGGAAGTGATCTTTGATAACAGAAGAAGAATATCAGTCAGCTATCAGGAAGTGATCTTTGACAACGGAAGTAGAATATCAGTCAGCCATCAGGAACAGTCAGCTTTGACAACCAGTGTAGTGACTGCCACGTGTACAACTACGTCAGTAAAAGCAGTGCATATCATAGCAATGACAGTAAATGAATGCATTGCAAACATTCTACTGGACATGTGATCCAAAACAAGTGCGACTGCCCGCGCCCAACCAAACAGGAACCAGAAGAACAAGAAAACCAAGGCAAGCGCGTATTGTCTTGTTTTGTTGAACACGCGCTTGCCTTGGTTTTCTTGTTCTTCTGGTTCCCATTCTACTGGACAGTCCAGCTAGCAAATTAACACGTTAGATGTATTTTCGTTTCGAATTATTTCATTTTTATTTGTTTGTCTCTATAAGTATAGATATCACATATGGCTGAAAATCACTGCACAACATTTCCAAGACGTGCATATATTTTTAGTTATAACTTGTTAACGTATATTTGGTTTCATTTCATTTGTTCTATATCTGTAGACGATTTTTAAATGTTCTACTGAAAACTGTCCCTGTAAAAAAGTCATCTACAACACACACACACACACACACACACACACACACACACACACACACACACACACACACACCACACACACACACAAACACACAGATCTATCTATCTATCTATCTATCTATATGCTATCTATCTATCTATCTATCCATCCATCCATTCATCTATGTATGTATGTATGTAATAGTATGTATGTATGTATGTATGTATATGTCTATCTATCCATCTTTCTATCCATGTGTCTGTCTTCCTATCTATCTATCTATCTATCTATCTACCGATCATTCTATCTATCTATCCATCTATCTATCCATGTGTTATTCTATCTATCTATCTATCTATCTATCTATCTATCTATCTATCTATCTATCTATCTATCGATCTATCTGTGTGTGTGTGTGTGTGTCTACCTGCCTGCATGCCTGCCTGTCTGTCTATGTATGCATGTATGTATGTATATGTATTATATGTATGTATGTATGTATGTATGTATGTATGTATGTACGTATGTATGTGTGTACGTATGTATGTATGTATGAATGTACGTATGTATGTATGTATGTATGTGTAAACGTATGTATGTATGCATGTATGCATATATGTATATATGTATGTATGTATGTATGTATGTATGTATGTGTGTATGTATGTATGTATGTATACATCTGTCTGTCTGTCTGTCTGTCTCCCTGTCTGTCTGTCTATGTGTATGTGTCCTCAGGCCCAGGGCAAGACATGGTGTGACAGAAGAGTACAGATGAACTGTTGATGTGAACAGTTTGCTGCCCGTGTTGTGTGTCGTCATCTTTGCTCCCTACGTGTCGCCACGCGCTCCATCGATCCCTGAAGGAAATAAGGAAATGACACTCTTCTGATCACAAAAAACAGGGGGGGGGGGGTGGAGGGGGGGGTGATAGATGGGGATGGAGGGAAGGGGGATTGGAGAGAATGAAGGAGAGACAATGTGAGGAATATTAGGACGTGTGTGAGGAGAGAGTTTTGTTCCAGCGTTCTTTTCTTGTCTGTCCGCTCTGATTCTCTTGTTACCCTCACACTATGGCGTCTTGTTGTAGTCATAGGACATGAATTAGTAATTACCAGTAACGTATTCATTTATTTCTTACACTATGGCGTCTTATAATCGTCAATATAAAATGAATTAGTAATACCAGTAATATCTTCACTCGGTTTTTACTCTATGGTAGCTTATGAACGTTAATATGAAATAATTTAATAATACCAGTGAAGTCTTCATGCAATTCGTACACTATGGTATTTATAATTGTCTCTACAAGTAAAGTCTTCATTCGTTCAAACATTATGGCGTCCTATAATTGTCAATATAAAACGAATTAGTGATAGCAGTAAAGTTTCCAATCCATTCAAGCAACACCATAACTAACATTAACAACACGTCTTTTATCCAAGCAGCACTATAACAATAACAACAGGCCTTCCATCCAAGCAACACCATAACTGACAATAACAACTGTCAATAACAACTGTCAATAACAACTGTCAATAACAACTGTCAATAACAACTGTCAATAACAACTGTCAACAACAACTGTCAATAACAACTGACAACAACAACTGACAACAACAACTGTCAATAAACAACTGTCAATAACAACTGTCAATAACAACTGTCAATAACAACTGTCAATAACAACTGACAACAACAACTGACAACAACAACTGTCAATAACAACTGTCAATAACAACTGTCAATAACAACTGTCAATAACAACTGTCAACAACAACTGTCAATAACAACTGTCAATAACAACTGTCAATAACAACTGTCAATAACAACTGACAACAACAACTGACAACAACAACTGACAACAACAACTGTCAATAACAACTGACAATAACAACTGTCAATAACAACTGTCAATAACAACTGTCAATAACAACTGTCAATAACAACTGACAATAACAACTGACAACAACAACTGACAATAACAACTGTCAATAACAACTGTCAATAACAACAGACAATAACAACTGTCAATAACAACAGACAATAACAACAGCCATCAGGGAACTGCTATATTGACTACAGACAACAGTCGTGAACAGAAACAGCATGGCTGTGATAACTGTGTGCTTAAAACAGTCCTGATTTTACTTTGTGCTTTTCCCGTAGGCATGTTTCACACACACAAAAACAGATAGACAAGAGAGAGAGAGAGAGAGGAGAGAGAGAGAGAGAGAGAGAGAGAGAGAGAGAAAGAAAGAGAGAGAGGAGGGAGGGAGGGACAGAGAGAGAGAGAGAGAGAGAGAGAGGAGAGAGAGAGAGAGAGAGAGAGAGAGAGAAGAGAGAGAGCTTCTGTTCATATTTAAGATGTCAGACTTCACATTTCAGAGTTCAGGCTTCGGATAGTTATTCCAAAAGGCCACAATACTCCACTGAAAGGTGCTTACAATAATCACACTCTCCTTTGGTGTTGTTTGTATGGGAAAGTTACAGAAACACAGACAGACGGGCATTGAGGGGGGAGGGAGACAGAGAGGGAAGGAGAGAGGAGAGAGAGAGGAGCGAGGGAGGGAGACAGAGAGAGCGAGGGAGAGAGAGAGGAAGAGAGAGAGAGACGACGAGAGAGAGAGAGAGTGTGTGTGTGTGTGTGTGTGTGTGTGTGTGTGTGTGTGTGTGTGTGTGTGACAGACAAACAGACACAGAGAGAGAGAGAGAGAAACCTGTGTGTTAATTCAGACAAATGAGTCCATCTGTAGTGATGGTGATCACTGTACTTTCATCAGGAGACTTCATCATTGTGATGCCATCTGGTCTTAAAATTAATTAATCATCAAAAAAAGAAAAGAAACGGAATAATGAATGACCAAAAACTACCTACGCAAACCACAGTTATTAATCACCAAAAAACGAATGGAATAATTAATTATCAAAAAGAAACGTAATGCATGTGCTCCCAGTGTTCATCCCGCCTCACGTCTTAAGACAGCATTTGTTAACAGTGCAGGATCTTCACACGTCAACGTCATAAATCATTACAGCTGTCTTGAACATAATGATGATGTATTAAGAATTTGGAATTGATACTGAAACTTTTATTTTACCAGCATGTCAATGTTTTTGTTGTTGTTGTTGTTATTGTTATTGTTGTTGTTGTTGGTGGTGGTGGTCTTGTTATTGTTGTTGGTCTTGTTGTCGTTGTTTTTCTCGTTCATGTTTTTTTTCCAGTTTTATTTGTTATCTGATTCGTCTTATCTTTTATTATTATTTTTTTTGGTTTCATTTTTGACTGTTTGAGAATAGTGCAACTTATTGTTAGCTATTGTTATCTATCAATTTTCTGTTGTCTGTAGTAGCTACCACTACCGTACACCATACTGATATCATTCTTAACTTGGACATATTTGTGTATCTGTTAATGAGTGACCAGTTGGTTAAATCATTTATTCATTGACTCATTGAAACAGTCTGGCCAAGAAGACAGAATATAATTACAATTGTGTTGAAACACATAATCATCGAACTCAACAGTCCTATAAGTGTATAATTTGATCAGTTATTATTCTTGAATATAAACATCATTGTAAGGAATTAACATAAACATATATCATAAAGAAAGAAAACGAAAAAAGATTATAAGCTAAGAACAGTTATTTCCAAAAGCAACTCGGATTACTTACTGACAGAAAAACGCGAACCAAAGCTGGAAATATTGCAGTACAACACAAACAATCAGCATAAGGGACATGAGTATACTGCCATACATCAACACAAAGCATATTTCAACAAAACATCTTATTAAACCTGTCTTGACACCCCCCTTCACACACACACACACACACACACACACACACACACACACACACACACACACACACACACACACACACACACACACACACACAATTTATCTTGTAACAAGCCATTGTGAGAAAAAGACTAAACTGAAGCAGCAGGGAAGTTTCAGTCTTTTTCTCCTAACTGTTGTATCTGGTGTTGTTTGTTTGTGATCTTACGCTTGACAAAGGCCAGCTGGCCGACATTTTGCACCTGTCTTCTCTGGTTGTATTAAATACGCGTTCTAATTCTTTTTTCTTGTTTTTTTTCTGGTTCCTGTTTGCTTGAATGCGGGCAGTCACACTTGTTTTGAAAATAGATATATAGATAGATAGATAGATAGATAGATAGATAGATAGATATATAGATATATAGATAGATAGATAGATAGATATATAGATAGATAGATAGATGATGGATGGATCGATGGATGGATAGATGAATAGATAGATAGATAGATAGATAAGATAGATAGATAGATAGATAAGATAGATAGATAGACAGATAGATAGATAGATAGATAAGATATATAGATAGACAGATAGATAGATAGAAAGATAGACAGATAGATAAATAGATAGACAGATAGATAGATAGATAGACAGATAGATAGACAGATAGATAGATAGATAGATAGAGAGATGGATGGATGGATGGATAGATATATGGATAAATAGATAGATAGATAGATATATAGATAGATAGATAGATAGATAGACAAATAGATAGATAAATAGATAGATAGATAGATAGATAAGATAGATAGATAGATAGATAGATAGATAGATAGATAGATAGATAGATAGATAGACAGACAGATAATAATAATAATATATTTTATTTATATAGCGCAAAATCTTGACAAAATCAAATCTAAGCGCTGAGCGTATACATGCACACATACCTACATACATATGAGCGTATACATGGATACATACATGCTTACATACTTACATACATAAATCTAAGCTGAGCGTATACATACATACATACATACATACATAAATCTAAGCGTATACATACATACATACATACGTACGCACATGCATACATAACAACTACAATATCTATACAGCGCAAATCTCGACAAAATCAAATCCAAGCGCCGAAAAGACACACACGCACACACGCACGCACGCACGCACACACACACACACACACACACACACACACACACACACACACACACACACACACACACACACACAACACACACACACACACACACACACATGCATGGCCACAAATGGGGAGAAAAGAATAAAAGCAATAAAAGCAAGAATAAAACCAATGGAAAACCACAGAGAGCACATCATCATATACAATTATATATTAAAACAAAGTGATTCCCCTCCGAGCGGAGACAGGCTGAGTGAGGTTAGGATTTTATGCAGAGGAGAAAAGGTGAGTTTTGAGAGCGGACTTGAAGGAGGCAAAAGTAGGTTGCTGACGGACTGAGAGAGGAAGTTTGTTCCAGCAGAGTGGACCAGAAACAGAGAAGGCTCGTGGACCATAGGTATTGAGCTTAGTGCGTGGAAAGCGAAAAGTCAGAGGATCGGAGGCAGAGCGGAGGGTACGTGAGGGAACATAGATCTCAAGTAGGCTTGACAGGTAATCGGGGGCTGCGTTATTGAGGCTTTTGTAGCACATGGTGTCTAGTTTGTACTGTATGCGCTTTGATACAGGGAGCCAGTGAAGTTGTGCCAGGAGAGGAGATATGTGGTCAGCTTTTTTCTTTTTGAGTACAAGGCGTACAGCATTGTTTTGAATGCGCTGTAGGATGTGAATGGTGGAGGCAGGAAGACCAGACAGGAGTGAATTGCAATAGTCAATGCGAGACATTATGAAGGAGAGAACGAGTTTTGCAGTTGTTTCGACAGAGAGATACTTCCTGATCAGGCTTATACGATGGAGATGATAGTAGCAAGATCTGGCAGTTTGAGAAACAAAGTTGTTCATGGACAGGGTAGAGTCAATGCAGACACCAAGGTTTTTAGCTGAATCAGAAATTGGGACTGATGTGTTACATAATGGGAGAGAAAGAGGAGGCAGCTGGGAAAGTTTCTGACGGGTGCCAATGAGGATAGCTTCTGTCTTGTTGTCATTAAGCTGAAGTCTATTGTGTGTCATCCAGTTCTTAATGTCCGAGTAACACTCAGTGGTGCGAGTCAACAGGCGCTGTATATTATCAGGTGAGTCACTATCTTGAAGTTGGGTGTCATCAGCATAGAAGTGGTGTTTTATAGAGTGGGAGTTGATGATGGTGGACAGGGGGGAGGTATAAAGAGTGAAAAGAACAGGGCCAAGGACAGATCCTTGTGGAACACCACAGGTCAGGTATGCAGGTTGAGAGTAAGTGCCATTGATGAGAACAGTTTGTTTTCTGTTTGATAAATACGAAGTGAAAAAGGAGAGAGCAATGTCAGAGATGCCAAAAGTATGATGAAATCTAGAAAGGAGAATACCATGGTCAATGGTATCGAAAGCTGCAGACAGATCAAGGAGTGTGAGGAGAGAGACTTTGCCAGTATCAGTTGCAAGGAGGAGATTGTTGAGAATGTGTAGTAGGGCAGTTTCAGTGCTATGGCACTGGCGGTAGGCTGACTGGAAAGGATTGAGGAGATTGTTGGCAGACAGGTGAGAGTTCAGTTGGTTGAGGACGACTTTTTCAAGGAGTTTTGACAAGAAAGAGAGATTAGAGATAGGCCTGTAATTTTTCAGTTCATTTGGGTCTAAATTGTGTTTCTTGAGGAGAGGGTGAACAATAGCAGACTTGAAAGAATCTGGGACAGTTCCAGTTTGAAGAGAAGTGTTGATGATGTCAGTGATGAATGGGAGGAGAGTAGGGAGACAATCGGAGTAGAGAGAACCTGGAAGAGGATCCAGTTCGCAGGTTTTGAACGACATGGATCTCATTGTGTTGAAAATTTCTTCTTGTGAGACTGGGGTAAAAGTAGTGAGAGGTGTGCCAGAGAAGGAAGGGTCAGGTGGGCATGGTTGACAGGGTGTCCTGTCAAGCCTGTCACGAAGAGTTTGTATTTTGGTGGTGAAATACTTAGAGAATACAGATGGGAGTTCTTCATTTGTATGTTTTGTTGGGAGAGGTAAGTCTTTTCGTGTGCCAAGGAGATGATTCATGGTTGTAAAGAGTTCTTTTGAAGAAGAGGCATTCAGGATTTTGGTTTGGAAATAGCTTGTTTTTGCAGATGCAATGAGGGTGGATACTTTTGTTTTAGAGGCTTGGAAAAGTTGCCTGTGTACAGTGAGTTTGGATTTGCGCCAGCGGCGCTCTGCTCTGCGGCGGGCACGTTTTGCACAGGCAATCTCATGAGTGAGCCAGGGGGTAGGGGGGCGGTCAGGTAAAAGACGGGTTGTGGCTGGAG
>CM060306.1:1802200-1804700 GCA_030674185.1 Monoplex corrugatus
CAATGACAATGACGACAATGATGCTTTATTTTCCAACGGTAAAAGCTATTGGCTAGAAGCCATTTTTCAAACTTGCCGTTGCTATTCTATACACACGACATTCGTTTAGAGCAACAAATACAGCTTAAGGAAGATACATGCTGAATACTAAAATGGAGAGAGAGAGAGAGAGAGAGAGAGAGAGAGAGAGAGAGAGAGAGAGAGAGAGAGAGGAGAGAGAGAGAGAGCAATTTCTCATCCTTTCTCTGTTTAGGAAATTTCAAAGAGTGTGAAAAAAACGTTAGCTGTGTTTGTTATTAGACAGATGTATTGTGTGGTTCATTTCCAGCCCCCGACATAACAACTGGCCTAGTGCCTGCTGACCTTAATGCTCCAGTTATTGTGGTGATGTCAGATCACTGTTTCACAGGTCCTGTTTCATGTGTATAACTCACACCTAGCTTATATCTTTGATGACCTAAAAGTGTCTATAACCTTCATTCTATGAGTTCTTCTATTAATTTACTTCTAACTTTGCTCCATGTAAATTTGTATGTTCATCTGCTACAAACTCATAAACCTTTCGTGTGCGCATCAAATCTTATGTCAATCAATTTGATGGCGTGTAAGTTTGATGTTATTGTTTTGTATATATTTTGTACTTTGTAAAAACGAATAAAAACCAACTGGAAAGAAAAATATGTGTCTTACTATGCGCGTCGAAAATGGTTGCTATATACGAATCATCACTATGAATGTGCGTGATGAATGCAGCGATCGGAAACACCTCAAATCCATCAGAGCGACAAACATGGTGTAAACGCTTATCGATGATCATTATTTCCCTCAACGCTTCCTAACAATACGGCTTTTCCATCGTATAATTCTCCTGTCTGGAATTGTTCCAGCAGTGATGTCATTTGGTTCCACCTCGTGTACATTGACAACAACGCTGATGGTGGTTTGTGTGATGAAAGATGCTGACTGCAACTGAACTCTGCCACCGTGTTGCAACTGAACTCTCCTACCTTTTCTCTTTTTTCTTTCTGAGACTTGTTTCATTGCTATTTTGATCCATTTCTTGTCGCCATTTTTTACCGTTTCTTCTCTTTCCTCGTGGTCCGTTTTGTATTCAGCTTTCATTCTTTGTTGCTGTCACTTTAAAAATCTGCCATATTTTTTTTCATTTTTGTATTCATCTTTCATTCTTTATCGCTCTCTGTTTTAAAATGTTTGTTTTTTTTCTGTCTGTCTTGCTCTCCCGTCTGCAGTATTTCTGTCTTTGTTATCTTGTCCTTTTTACAATGTTTCTGTCTTTTCTGTCTTGTCTTCTTTACAATGTTTCTGTCTTTTCTGTCTTGTCCTTTTTACAATGTTTCTGTCTTTTCTGTCTTGTCCTTTTTACAATGTTTCTGTCTTTGTTATCTTGTCCTTTTTACAATGTTTCTGTCTTTTCTGTCTTGTCCTCTTTACAATGTTTCTGTCTTTTCTGTCTTGTCTTCTTTACAATGTTTCTGTCTTTTTTGTCTTGTCCTTTTTACAATGTTTCTGTCTTTTCTGTCTTGTCCTTTTTACAATGTTTCTGTCTTTTCTGTCTTGTCCTTTTTACAATGTTTCTGTCTTTGTTATCTTGTCCTTTTTACAATGTTTCTGTCTTTTCTGTCTTGTCCTCTTTACAATGTTTCTGTCTTTGTTATCTTGTCCTTTTTACAATGTTTCTGTCTTTTCTCTGTCTTGTCCTCTTTACAATGTTTCTGTCTTTGTTATCTTGTCCTTTTTACAATGTTTCTGTCTTTTCTGTCTTGTCCTTTTTACAATGTTTCTGTCTTTTTTGTCTTGTCCTTTTTACAATGTTTCTGTCTTTTCTGTCTTGTCCTTTTTACAATGTTTCTGTCTTTTCTGTCTTGTCCTTTTTACAATGTTTCTGTCTTTGTTATCTTGTCCTCTTTACAATGTTTCTGTCTTTGTTATCTTGTCCTCTTTACAATGTTTTCTGTCTTTTCTGTCTTGTCCTCTTTACAATGTTTCTGTCTTTTCTGTCTTATCCTTTTACAATGTTTGTCTTTGTTATCTTGTCCTTTTTACAATGTTTCTGTCTTTTCTGTCTTGTCCTCTTTACAATGTTTCTGTCTTTTCTGTCTTGTCCTCTTTACAATGTTTCTGTCTTTGTTATCTTGTCCTTTTTACAATTGTTTTCTATGTTTTGTCTGTTATCTTGTCCTTTTTACAATGTTTCTGTCTTTGTTATCTTGTCCTTTTTACAATGTTTCTGTCTTTGTTATCTTGTCCTCTTTACAATGTTTCTGTCTTTGTTATCTTGTCCTTTTACAATGTTTCTGTCTTTGTTATCTTGTCCTTTTTATGTTGTTTTTGTCTTTGTTATCTTGTCCTTTTTACAATGTTTCTGTCTTTGTTATCTTGTCCTTTTTATTGTTGTTTTTGTCTTTGTTATCTTGTCCTTTTTATGTTGTTTTTGTCTTTGTTATCTTGTCCTTTTTAATGTTTTTGTCTTTGTTATCTT
>CM060306.1:1812200-1819700 GCA_030674185.1 Monoplex corrugatus
CCACCCACCCCCCTTCCCCCACCATTCTTGACGTGCCCACCCCACCCACCCCCCTCCCCCACCATTCTTGACGTGCCTACCCCACCCACCCCCCTTCCCCCACCATTCTTGACGTGCCCACCCCACCCACCCCCTTCCCCACCATGCTTGACGTGCCCACCCCACCCACCCTCCTTCCCCCACCATTCTTGACGTGCCCACCCCACCCCACCCCCCTTCCCCCACCATTCTTGACGTGCCCACCCCACCCACCCCCCTTCCCCCACCATGCTTGACGTGCCTACCCCACCCACCCCCCTTCCCCCACCATTCTTGACGTGCCCACCCCACCCACCCCCTTTCCCCACCATGCTTGACGTGCCCACCCCACCCACCCTCCTTCCCCCACCATTCTTGACGTGCCCACCCCACCCACCCCCCTTCCCCCACCATTCTTGACGTGCCCACCCCACCCACCCCCCTTCCCCCACCTTTCTTGACGTGCCCACCCCACCCACCCCCCTTCCCCCACCATTCTTGACGTGCCTACCCCACCCACCCCCCTTCCCCCACCATTCTTGACGTGCCTACCCCACCCACCCCCCTTCCCCCACCATGCTTGACGTGCCTACCCCACCCACCCCCCTTCCCCCACCATTCTTGACGTGCCTACTCCTCTTCATACATTTCCTGACAACACCACAGACCCCTTCCCCACCTACCCTACCACACCACCCCACTCACCCACATCACCCACACCCCCCACCACCACCCACCTACACCACCCCTACCCACACCACCCACACCACCCCTACCACACCCACCCACATCACCCCTACCACACTACCACACCACCCCTACCACCCCTACCACACCACCCACACCATCCCTACCACACCACCCACACCAACCCTACCACCATCCACACCAACCCTACCACACCACCCACACCACACCTACCACACCACCCACACCACCTACCACACCACCCTACCACACCACCTACACACCCCTACCACACCATCCCTACCACACCACCCACGCCTACCCTACCACTCCACCCACACCACCCCTACCACACCACCCACACCACCCCTACCACACCACCCCTACCACACCACCCACATCAACCCCTACCACACCACCCACTCCACCCCACCACACCACCCCTACCACACCACCCCTACCACACTACCACACCACCCCTACCACACCACCCACACCACCCCTACCACACCACCCCTACCACACCACCCCTACCACACCACCCACACCACCCACACTTCTCTTCCTCTCCACCATCATTCTACATATTAATTTCTTTTTTCAATCTTGTCAGTGCTCAGTGGTGAGAGTGCCATGTTCACAACGTAGAGGTTGTGGGTTGACACCTCGGGCGGACCACTTTAACTTTAGCGACTGGTTGGGTGTGACTGTGTTGACAGAGCTGTAGACTCCAGGTCTGATGTCTTGAGTTCAATCCCAGCCTGCAACATAAACACTGACCTGTTCACCGCCCATCTTAACCTTTTGACTCCCGCACCCTGTCCACCAGCATCCTGCATTGCCAACCATGGTAGCAAAGCAAACATTTAACCCTTTGACTCCTGCACCCTGTCCACCGGCATCCTGCATTGCCAACCATGGTAGCAAAGCAAACATTTAACCCTCGACTCCCGCACCTGTCTACTGGCATCCTGCATTGCCAACTATGGTAACAAAGCAAACATTTAACCCTTTGACTCCCGCACCCTGTCCACCGGCATCCTGCATTGCCAACCATGGTAGCAAAGCAAACATTTAACCCTTTGACTCCTTCACCATATTCACCAGCTTCCTGCAGTGAGCTGGTGGACAGGGTGAGTCAAAGGATTAAGTTTTTGCAGTTGGTGGACAGGGTGAGGGAGTCAAAGGGTTATGTTTTTGCAGTTGGTGGACAGGGTGCGGGAGTCAGAGGGTTAATGCTTCAATCATTGTGGTGGTGTCAGTTTAATGTTTGAAGTCCTGTCCTACCCTCTTCCTTCCACAGTTCAACACCTTGCCAGTGCCGAGGGTTTTGTGCAAACCTCAGAAGTTATCTGGCAGAGATGGGTGGAGCGCATATGGAATCGCCCGAGTGCAACGAATCCCTCTTGAACAAACGCCAGTCAGCAAACTCTGTGTTAAAATTCTTTATGTTACTCCCACACCGCCCCCACCCTAATCCCACCCCCACCCCCTGTTGAAACAGAAAGTGTAGCAGCACACAGCGCTCTGCATGCAGACAAGATGTTTGGTTGTCGTCAGTGGAGCTGATGGCTGATTTACAAACCAGCACTTGGAGTCAACTGTTGCCTATATCCCCTGTCTGCACTTCTTCTGGATTTTCCACGGACAAAAAAAGTCAGCGTCAGATGCACGTGCTTGATGCCAATACACCTGCTACAAATAACATAAAATAAACAGACAACGAAATGATCCTACCGTTGTAATTATTTTCACTTATAATACAAAAATGATGACAGAAAATCCAGATATTGTACTTCTCAAGGTCACCGTGACCTTGATGATGCTTCGATTAAAATAACACTTGACAGAATAATTGGGTACATACACGGACACTTGTACCCGGTCCATTGAAACAACGCCTCTCCCTCCACCCCCTATTTTTTTTTAGGGGAGATGATAAAAAGACGAGTGTCTTTGACAAAACCAGACCCAGACAAAGAGACATGTTCCAATACGAGGAAGATGGTTGGCGTTTTCTGTACAATCAGGGACTGAAGATCTGACGTGTGGACTTCAGCCCTGCAACATACAAACTGTCTCTGTCTCTCTCTGTCTCTGTCTCTGTCTGCCTGTCTCCTCCTCCTTGCCCTCCGTCTTCAGCTCCTTTTATGCTGGCTCCGAGGCAGGCTATAAAAATGAAACGTGACCACTGGCCATTTCCAGTGAAGGCTGTTAAAATGAATTCATTTACTTAGACCCAGTAATCCCCCAGCTTATCATTCGCCTAAGGGTCACATCACATACTAACATCAACTAACGTCTAATATCACTTATAGTGAAAAGACGTTAAATCAAAGAACGAACGAATCAAGGAGGTGGCTGCCTACCATTGATGTGTAACACTTTTTACGTCCTTGCCAGCGCATATGGATTTGCACAAGCTCATTGAGTTTTTCAGATAATGGTTTGTATGAACCAGAAAAACACGAAATGGAATCAGAACACGTGCTGAGTAGAACTAGACAAGACTGGAGGAAATTTTAGGCCAACTGGCCTTTGTCAAGCATGAAGGGCAAGACCGAAAACGAACAAAGATTAAATACAACAATTAAGAGAAAAAGACTGAAAAAGACTGAAACTTCCCTGCTGCTTCGTCCAGTGAGAGAAGAGGACTAAAATGAAATGGCAATGTGTTTGTGAGTAGTGGTAAGAAGTGGGGAGAGGGGAGGCAAATATGACGTGGGAGGGGCGGTGAGATGATTCTGCAATTTGAAAAGTGGTCATGCCATGTTAGTATTGTTTTTTTCCTGAAGAGGGTCCAGGGCTAAAACTATGAAAACTATGATGCACTAGCTAAGAGCAGTTTTTGGAATGTAATGTATTTTACTATGAATTAATGCATACACATACACACAAATTCATACATACACACACTATCCATATATACATATGCATACATATATACATACATACATACATACACACATACATACATACATACATACATATATACATACATACATACACACATACATACATACATACATACATATATACATACATACATACATACATACATACATACATACATACATACATACATACATACGTACGTACGTACGTACACACACACACACATATATATATATATCTGCATACATACATAATATATCTACACACATGCATACACATTGATACACATAAATCCCCACATAAATTTAAAAATATTGTAAAATATAAGCATAGGATTGACTGAATGGAAATATATATAATCAAGAGGTAAGGCTGATGTAAATGGATCGTGGCTAGTGCAACTAAAGGTTTATATATTTGGGTGGGGCGCATATGGAATGAACCGAACGCGATGAATCCATCTTGAACGCACTCCAAACTCCATTCCAAGCACAGCCAAATCCTCCCTCCTGTAGTCTACTGTCTCTGTGAGCACGGGCAGTTTAAGAGCTGTTTCCGCTTCCCATGAGCGGTTCCTGGCAAGCACGGATATAGTAATGGGCGCTCCTTCTGCCTTCTGCTTCTTTCTGCTTTTGATTAGCATACAGTGTATGAAGCTGCTGTCTGTTGCTGCCCTGTTAAACCCAGTTATTTATCATCCACTCCAAACTTCACTTCAATCACTGACTTTGAAGACTGAAGTCACTGACCTCTTTGCTTTCCTGCTGCCAGTCAAGCTTGCTGTACTTCTGGAATGGTTTATGTTTTCTTTCCATTTCTTTTTACGTTGGTTATGTCGCCATATTTTTTTTTTACATATTGGAATGTGGTCAGCTCGCCTAACTATTTGAATTCACAGTGCTCCATGATATGTGTAGTGTGATATGTGTAGTTGATATGTGTAGTGTGTGTGATATGTGTAGTGTGTGTGATATGTGTAGTGTGTGTGATATGTGTAGTGTGTGTGATATGTGTAGTGTGTGTGATATGTGTAGTGTGTCTATTGTGTAGTGTCTGACATGTGTAGTGTGCAGTAGACTGAATGTGTTTGGACACTAGCGGCATACAAGAACGCTCTATGGTGGCGTTACAGCATAGGAAACGTTTCTGAACTTTCCTTTCGTAACTGGAAACTGTCTTTGCTTCTCTGCTCTTTCCGTCTGGAAGTAAGGAAGATATGTGTCTGTCTGTCCCCTCCCTTAAGCTGTAACATTAACTGTGTTCCGGGAAATGTCATCTCCTGTGTTCCATTGTTTAGTGAACAGATGAGAATTTTCCCTTTTGCCATTTCAGGGACTACAATGACAAATACCGTTAGTAACTGACTTTCTCTTCCAATGGTTTTTTTTTCTTCTGACTTCAGACGAGTTTTGACTTTTCAGTGGGTAGCATTCGAAGCCCTTCTATCCACTTTGCTGGTGTTCCACATTAAAAGAGTGTCTGCAAATACTGTTCTGATTATCCTGAAGCCATTTATACAGGGAAAAACTTTCTTGCAGACTGTCAGTCCCTGGTCATCACCTGGTTTTCCAATGGAGATATCTAACAACTTTCTTCGTGTGGTCTTTGTAGTCTTTGTGTCTGACACTCTGGGCGTTCATCTGGATGGAAGTTTCTGTGTTTAGCCCCGCCATTAAGGCAGGCATACTCCGTTTTCGGGGGTGTTCATGTTTGGATGTTTTCGTGGTTCCATAGGCCATCAGTCACTGATATAACTGACAGTAACTTGACGTGCACGTGTGGTGTTCTATGTGTACACAGGAAGGGGTCAGCTACTAACTAGCAATCTACACATGTGTGCAGCTGGAAGATCAGGAAAATGTCCATACACATCAGTCAGTCAGACTCATGGAAAAACCAGTCAATGCCTTCACCACTCTAGTATCCCACTCCTTTCATCTGAAGCGTGGATGGCTCAAAACTTTGGCTCAGTGGCCAATGGCTCAGTTGTCAGAGTACCATGCTCATAATGCAGGAGTTCTGGGGTCAAGCCTCTGGAGTCCCGCTCACTTCTCTCTCTGTCTGTCTCTGTCTCTGTCTGTCTGTCTCTCTCTCTCTCTCTGTCTGTCCGCCTCTGTCTCTGTCTGTCTGTCTGTCTCTCTCTCTCTGTCTGTCCGCCTCTGTCTCTGTCTGTCTGTCTGTCTCTCTCTGTCTGTCCGCCTCTGTCTCTGTCTACCTGTGTCTCTGTCTCTCCTTCCCTCCCTCCCCCCTCTCTCTCTCATTTTTTACAGACGCAAACTGGTATATCTTTATTTTGATTCAGCCGTAGACTCAAGATCTGATATCTCGAGTTCAATCCTAACCTGTACCATTAAATACATGTACTGGTCTGTTGGCTGTCCATCTGTCTGTTTCCATCATTAAATACATGTATTGGTCTGTTGGCTGCCCATCTGACTGTTTCCATCATTAAATACATGTATTGGTCTGTTGGCTGTCCATCTGACTGTTTCCATCATTAAATACATGTATTGGTCTGTTGGCTGCCCATCTGACTGTTTCCATCATTAAATACATGTATTGGTCTGTTGGCTGCCCATCTGTCTGTTTCCATCATTAAATACATGTATTGGTCTGTTGGCTGCCCATCTGACTGTTTCCATCATTAAATACATGTATTGGTCTGTTGGCTGCCCATCTGACTGTTTCCATCATTAAATACATGTATTGGTCTGTTGGCTGTCCATCTGTCTGTTTCCATCATTAAATACTGGTCTGTTGGCTGCCCATCTGACTGTTTCCATCATGCGGTGTTTGCTGTTGGCTGCCCATCTGACTGTTTCCATCATTAAATACATGTATTGGTCTGTTGGCTGTCCCATCTGACTGTTTCCATCATAAATACTGTATTGGTCTGTTGGCTGCACATCTGACTGTTTCCATCATTAAATACATGTATTGGTCTGTTGGCTGCCCATCTGAATGTTTCCATCATTAAATACGGGTCTGTTGGCTGCCCATCTGACTGTTTCCATCATTAAATACATGTATTGGTCTGTTGGCTGCCCATCTGACTGTTTCCATCATTAAATACATGTATGTCTGTTGGCTGCCCATCTGAATGTTTCCATCATTAAATACATGTATTGGTCTGTTGGCTGCCCATCTGACTGTTTCCATCATTAAATACATGTACTGGTCTGTTGGCTGCCCATCTGACTGTTTCCATCATTAAATACATGTATTGGTCTGTTGGCTGCCCATCTGACTGTTTCCATCATTAATACATGTATTGGTCTGTTGGCTGCCCATCTGACTGTTTCCATCATTAAATACATGTATTGGTCTGTTGGCTGCCCATCTGACTGTTTCCAGCATTAAATACATGTATTGGTCTGTTGGCTGTCCCATCTGTCTGTTTCCATCATTAAATACATGTATTGGTCTGTTGGCTGCCCATCTGACTGTTTCCATCATTAAATACATGTATTGGTCTGTTGGCTGCCCATCTGACTGTTTCCATGCATTAAATACATGTATTGGTCTGTTGGCTGTCCCATCTGTCTGTTTCCATCATTAAATACATGTATTGGTCTGTTGGCTGCCCATCTGACTGTTTCCATCATTAAATACATGTATTGGTCTGTTGGCTGCCATCTGACTGTTTCCATCATTAAATACATGTATTGGTCTGTTGGCTGCCCATCTGAATGTTTCCATCATGTCAGGTGATGCCTGTTGGCTGCCCATCTGATGTTTCCATCATTAAATACATGTATTGGGTCTGTTGAGCTGCCCATCTGAATGTTTCCATCATTAAATACATGTATTGGTCTGTTGGCTGCCTTTTTTTTTGCTGCCCATCGACTGTTTCCATCATTAAATACTGACCTGTTGGCTGCCCATCTGACTGTTTCCATC
>CM060306.1:1823409-1838409 GCA_030674185.1 Monoplex corrugatus
CCCCCCTTCCCCCCCCATTTTGGGGCCAACCCCCCCCACCTTCCCCCACCATTCTTGACGTGCCTACCCCACCCCCTCCCCCCACCATTCTTGACTGTCTACCACACCCCCCACCATTCATGACGTGCCTACCCCACCCCCACCATTCTTGCGTGCCCTACCCCACCCACCCCCCTTCCCCCACCATTCTTGACGTGCCTACCCCACCCCCTTCCCCACCATTCTTGACGTGCCTACCCCACCCCCACCCCTTCCCCCACCATTCTTGACGTGCCTACCCCACCCCCTTCCCCACCATTCTTGACGTGCCTACCCCACCCACCCCCTTCCCCCCACCATTCTTTGACGTGCCTACCCCACCCACCCCCCTTCCCCCACCATTCTTGACGTGCCACCCCACCCACCCCCTTCCCCCACCATTCTTGACGTGCCTACCCCACCCACCCCCTTCCCCCACCATTCTTGACGTGCCTACCCCACCCACCCCCCTTCCCCCACCATGCTTGACGTGCCTACCCCACCCACCCCCACCATTCTTGACGTGCTACCCCACCCACCCCCACCATTCTTGACGTGCCTACCCCACCCAACCCCCATCATTCTTGACGTGCCTACCCCACCCACCCCCCTCCCCACCATTCTTGACCTGCCCACCCCCACCCCCCCCACCCCCCTTCCCACCCCACCATTCTTGACGTGCCTACCCACCCACCCCCTCCCCCACCATTCTTGACGTCCCACCCCACCCACCCCCCTTCCCCCACTATTCTTGACGTGCCCCCCCACCCACCCCCCTCCCCCACCATTCTTGACGTGCCTACCCCACCCACCCCCCTTCCCCCACTATTCTTGACGTGCCCACCCCACCCACCCCCCTCCCCCACCATTCTTGACGTGCCTACCCCACCCACCCACCTTCCACCACCATTCTTGACGTGCCCACCCCACCCCCAACCTCCTTCCCCAACCATTCTTGACGTGCCCACCCCACCCACCCCCTTCCCCCACCATGCTTGACGTGCCCACCCCACCCACCCTCCTTCCCCCACCATTCTTGACGTGCCCACCCCACCCCCACCCCCCTTCCCCTACCATTCTTGACGTGCCCACCCCACCCACCCCCCTTCCCCCACCATGCTTGACGTGCCTACCCCATCCACCCCCCTTCCCCCACCATTCTTGACGTGCCTACCCACCCCCCCCCTTCCCCACCATTCTTGACATTCCTACTCCACCCCCCTTCCCCCACCATTCTTGACGTGCCTACTTCTTTCTTCATACTGATTTCCTGACAACACGCCACAGACCTTCCCCACCACCCCTACCACACCACCTACACCACCCCTACCACACCACCCACACCACCCCTACCACACCACCCACATCACCCCTACCACACCACCCCTACCACCCCTACCACACCACCCACACTATCCCTACCACACCACCCACACCAACCCTACCACTCCATCCACACCAACCCTACCACACCACCCACACCACACCTACCACACCACCCACAACCACCCCTACCACACCATCCCTACCACACCACCCACGCCAACCCTACCACTCCACCCACACCACCCCTACCACACCACCCACACCACCCCTACCACACCACCCACACCACCCCTACCACACCACCCACACCACCCCTACCACACCACCCCTATCACACCACCCCTACCACCCCTACCACACCACCCCTACACCACCCACACCACCCTACCACACCACCCCTACCACCCACCTCTTCCCTCTCCACCATCATTCTACATATTAATTTCTTTTTTCAATCTTGTCAGTGGCTCAGTGGTGAGAGTGCCATGTTCACAACGTAGAGGTTGTGGGTTGACACCTCGGGCGGACCACTTTAACTTTAGCGACTGGTTGGGTGTGACTGTGTTGACAGAGCTGTAGACTCCAGGTCTGATGTCTTGAGTTCAATCCCAGCCTGCAACATAAACACTGACCTGTTCACCGCCCATCTTAACCTTTTGACTCCCGCACCCTGTCCACCAGCATCCTGCATTGCCAACCATGGTAGCAAAGCAAACATTTAACCCTTTGACTCCTGCACCCTGTCCACCGGCATCCTGCATTGCCAACCATGGTAGCAAAGCAAACATTTAACCCTCGACTCCCGCACCTGTCTACTGGCATCCTGCATTGCCAACTATGGTAACAAAGCAAACATTTAACCCTTTGACTCCCGCACCCTGTCCACCGGCATCCTGCATTGCCAACCATGGTAGCAAAGCAAACATTTAACCCTTTGACTCCTTCACCATATTCACCAGCTTCCTGCAGTGAGCTGGTGGACAGGGTGAGTCAAAGGATTAAGTTTTTGCAGTTGGTGGACAGGGTGAGGGAGTCAAAGGGTTATGTTTTTGCAGTTGGTGGACAGGGTGCGGGAGTCAGAGGGTTAATGCTTCAATCATTGTGGTGGTGTCAGTTTAATGTTTGAAGTCCTGTCCTACCCTCTTCCTTCCACAGTTCAACACCTTGCCAGTGCCGAGGGTTTTGTGCAAACCTCAGAAGTTATCTGGCAGAGATGGGTGGAGCGCATATGGAATCGCCCGAGTGCAACGAATCCCTCTTGAACAAACGCCAGTCAGCAAACTCTGTGTTAAAATTCTTTATGTTACTCCACACCGCCCCCACCCTAATCCCACCCCCACCCCCTGTTGAAACAGAAAGTGTAGCAGCACACAGCGCTCTGCATGCAGACAAGATGTTTGGTTGTCGTCAGTGGAGCTGATGGCTGATTTACAAACCAGCACTTGGAGTCAACTGTTGCCTAGATCCCCTGTCTGCACTTCTTCTGGATTTTCCACGGACAAAAAAAGTCAGCGTCAGATGCACGTGCTTGATGCCAACACACCTGCTACAAATAACATAAAATAAACAGACAACGAAATGATCCTACCGTTGTAATTATTTTCACTTTACATACAAAAATGATGACAGAAAATCCAGATATTGTACTTCTCAAGGTCACCGTGACCTTGATGATGCTTCGATTAAAATAATTGGGTACGTACCCGGTCCATTGAAACAACGCCTCTCCCTCCACCCCCTATTTTTTTTTTAAGGGGAGAGTGATAAAAAGACGAGTGTCTTTGACAAAACCAGACCCAGACAAAGAGACATGTTCCAATACGAGGAAGATGGTTGGCGTTTTCTGTACAATCAGGGACTGAAGATCTGACGTGTGGACTTCAGCCCTGCAACATACAAACTGGGCTGTTGGTTGTTCACCTTAATGTTTGCAACATACAAACAGGGCAGTTGGTTGTTCACCTTAATGTTTGCAACATAAACAC
The DNA here is from genome assembly GCA_030674185.1 of Monoplex corrugatus. Lineage (NCBI taxonomy): Eukaryota > Metazoa > Mollusca > Gastropoda > Littorinimorpha > Ranellidae > Monoplex > Monoplex corrugatus. The sequence continues at coordinate 1,826,739 of CM060306.1, forward strand.
TGGGCAGTTGGTTGATCACCTTAATGTTTGCAACATAAACACTGGGCTGTTGGTTGCTCACCTTAATGTTTGTAACATAAACACTGGGCAGTTGGTTGTTCACCTTAATGTTTGCAACATAAACACTGGGCAGTTAGTTGTTCACCTTAATGTTTGCAACATACAAACTGGGCAGTTGGTTGTTCACCTTAATGTTTGCAACATACAAACTGGGCAGTTGGTTGTTCACCTTAATGTTTGCAACATAAACACTGGGCTGTTGGTTGTTCACCTTAATGTTTGCAACATACAAACTGGGCAGTTGGTTGTTCACCTTAATGTTTGCAACATAAATACTGGGCAGTTGGTTGTTCACCTTAATGTTTGCAACATACAAACAAGGCAGTTGGTTGTTCACCTTAATGTTTGCAACATAAACACTGGGCAGTTGGTTGTTCACCTTAATGTTTGCAACATAAACACTGGGCATTTGGTTGTTCACCTTAATGTTTGCAACATGAACAGTGGGCAGTTGGTTGTTCACCTTAATGTTTGCAACATAAACACTGGGCAGTTGGTTGTTCACCTTAATATTTGCAACATAAACACTGAGCAGTTGGTTGTTCACCTTAATGTTTGCAACATAAACACTGAGCAGTTGGTTGTTCACCTTAATGTTTGCAACATAAACACTGAGCAGTTGGTTGTTCACCTTAATGTTTGCAACATAAACACTGAGCAGTTGGTTGTTCATCTTAATGTTTGCAACATAAACAGTGGGCTGTTGGTTGTTCACCTTAATGTTTGCAACATACAAACAGGGCAGTTGGTTATTCATCTTAATGTTTGCAACATAAACACTGAGCAGTTGGTTGTTCACCTTAATGTTTGCAACATACAAACAGGGCAGTTGGTTGTTCACCTTAATGTTTGCAACATAAACACTGGGCAGTTGGTTGTTCACCTTAATGTTTGCAACATAAACAGTGGGCTGTTGGTTGTTCACCTTAATGTTTGCAACATAATAACTTGTCAGTTGGTTGCTCACCTTAATGTTTGCAACATAAACAGTGGGCTGTTGGTTGCTCACCTTAATGTTTGCAACATACAAACTGGGCAGTTGCTTGTTCACCTTAATGTTTGCAACATAAACAGTGGGCTGTTGGTTGCTCACCTTAATGTTTGCAACATACAAACTGGGCAGTTGCTTGCTCACCTTAATGCTTCATTTATTGTGTTCATGTCAGCATAGTGTCTTAGGTCTTTTCCTCCATTGCCACTGTCTTCATTTTGTTGTTATACAGTCTCTCAACAGACAACACAGTGAATACAGAGTTAATATTCCTTTTTGTCTACCACCGTATTTTTTTCTCAAAGCATGCCTCAAAACGGCGTGTGGTAGAACTTTATTCCCTTTACAATTTCAATACATTAAAAACACATATGAAAGGCTAACTGCTCCCCAGTGCTATTCGCCAAGGAGCAACTCCCCAGCGCTACTCGCCAAAGAGTAAGGAATCAGAGAGAATCACGTTGTGTTTTGGAGTCCTGTCTCTGTCTCTCTCTGTCTCTGTCTCTGTCTGCCTGTCTCCTCCTCCTTGCCCTACGTCTTCAGCTCCTTTTATGCTGGCTCCGAGGCAGGCTATAAAAATGAAACGTGACCACTGGGCATTTCCAGTGAAGGATGTTAAAATGAATTCATTTACTTAGACCCAGTAATCCCCCAGCGTATCATTCGCCTAAGGGTCACATCACATACTAACATCAACTAACGTCTAATATCACTTATAGTGAAAAGACGTTAAATCAAAGAACGAACGAATCAAGGAGGTGGCTGCCTACCATTGATGTGTAACACTTTTTACGTCCTTGCCAGCGCATATGGATTTGCACAAGCTCATTGAGTTTTTCAGATAATGGTTTGTATGAACCAGAAAAACACGAAATAGAATCAGAACACGTACTGAGTAGAACTAGACAAGACTGGAGGAAATTTTAGGCCAACTGGCCTTTGTCAAGCATGAAGGGCAAGACCGAAAACGAACAAAGATTAAATACAACAATTAAGAGAAAAAGACTGAAACTTCCCTGCTGCTTCGTCCAGTGAGAGAAGAGGACTAAAATGAAATGGCAATGTGTTTGTGAGTAGTGGTAAGAAGTGGGGAGAGGGGAGGCAAATATGACGTGGGAGGGGCGGTGAGATGATTCTGCAATTTGAAAAGTGGTCATGCCATGTTAGTATTGTTTTTTTCCTGAAGAGGGTCCAGGGCTAAAACTATGAAAACTATGATGCACTAGCTAAGAGTAGTTTTTGGAATGTAATGTATTTTACTATGAATTAATGCATACACATACACACAAATTCATACATACACACACTATCCATATATACATATGCATACATATATACATACATACATACACACATACATACATACATACGTACATACATATATACATACATACATACATACATACATACATACATACATATGTACGTACACATATATAACACATACACACACACATATATATATATCTGCATACATACATACATATATCTACACACATGCATACACATTGATACACATAAATCCCCACATAAATATATAGTGGTCTAATATTACTTATAGTGAAAAGACGTTAAATCAAAGAACGAACGATAAATATAAAAATATTGTAAAATATAAGCATAGGATTGACTGAATGGAAACATATATAATCAAGAGGTAAGGCTGATGTAAATGGATCGTGGCTAGTGCAACTAAAGGTTTATATATTTGGGTGGGGCGCATATGGAATGAACCGAACGCGATGAATCCATCTTGAACGCACTCCAAACTCCATTCCAAGCACAGCCAAATCCTCCCTCCTGTAGTCTACTGTCTCTGTGAGCACGGGCAGTTTAAGAGCTGTTTCCGCTTCCCATGAGCGGTTCCTGGCAAGCACGGATATAGTAATGGGCGCTCCTTCTGCCTTCTGCTTCTTTCTGCTTTTGATTAGCATACAGTGTATGAAGCTGCTGTCTGTTGCTGCCCTGTTAAACCCAGTTATTTATCATCCACTCCAAACTTTACTTCAATCACTGACTTTGAAGACTGAAGTGACTGACCTCTTTGCTTTCCTGCTGCCAGTCAAGCTTGCTGTACTTCTGGAATGGTTTATGTTTTCTTTCCATTTCTTTTTACGTTGGTTATGTCGCCATATTTTTTTTTTACATATTGGAATGTGGTCAGCTCGCCTAACTATTTGAATTCACAGTGCTCCATGATATGTGTAGTGTGATATGTGTAGTTGATATGTGTAGTGTGTGTGATATGTGTAGTGTGTGTGATATGTGTAGTGTGTGTGATATGTGTAGTGTGTGTGATATGTGTAGTGTGTGTGATATGTGTAGTGTGTCTATGTGTAGTGTGTCTGACATGTGTAGTGTGCAGTAGACTGAATGTGTTTGGACACTAGCGGCATACAAGAACGCTCTATGGTGGCGTTACAGCATAGGAAACGTTTCTGAACTTTCCTTTCGTAACTGGAAACTGTCTTTGCTTCTCTGCTCTTTCCGTCTGGAAGTAAGGAAGATATGTGTCTGTCTGTCCCCTCCCTTAAGCTGTAACATTAACTGTGTTCCGGGAAATGTCATCTCCTGTGTTCCATTGTTTAGTGAACAGATGAGAATTTTCCCTTTTGCCATTTCAGGGACTACAATGACAAATACCGTTAGTAACTGACTTTCTCTTCCAATGTTTTTTTTTTCTTCTGACTTCAGAGGAGTTTTGACTTTTCAGTGGGTAGCATTCGAAGCCCTTCTATCCACTTTGCTGGTGTTCCACATTAAAAGAGTGTCTGCAAATACTGTTCTGATTATCCTGAAGCCATTTATACAGGGAAAAACTTTCTTGCAGACTGTCAGTCCCTGGTCATCACCTGGTTTTCCAATGGAGATATCTAACAACTTTCTTCGTGTGGTCTTTGTAGTCTTTGTGTCTGACACTCTGGGCGTTCATCTGGATGGAAGTTTCTGTGTTTAGCCCCGCCATTAAGGCAGGCATACTCCGTTTTCGGGGGTGTTCATGTTTGGATGTTTTCGTGGTTCCATAGGCCATCAGTCACTGATATAACTGACAGTAACTTGACGTGCACGTGTGGTGTTCTATGTGTACACAGGAAGGGGTCAGCTACTAACTAGCAATCCACACATGTGTGCAGCTGGAAGATCAGGAAAATGTCCATACACATCAGTCAGTCAGACTCATGGAAAAACCAGTCAATGCCTTCACCACTCTAGTATCCCACTCCTTTCATCTGAAGCGTGGATGGCTCAAAACTTTGGCTCAGTGGCCAATGGCTCAGTTGTCAGAGTACCATGCTCATAATGCAGGAGTTCTGGGGTCAAGCCTCTGGAGTCCCGCTCACTTCTCTCTCTGTCTGTCTCTGTCTCTGTCTGTCTGTCTCTCTCTCTCTCTCTGTCTGTCCGCCTCTGTCTCTGTCTGTCTGTCTCTCTCTCTCTCTCTGTCTGTCCGCCTCTGTCTCTGTCTGTCTGTCTCTCTCTCTCTCTCTGTCTGTCCGCCTCTGTCTCTGTCTGTCTGGTCTCTTCTCTCTCTTCCTTCGTCCGCCTCTGTCTCTTTCCGCAACTGTGTCTCTGTCTCTCTTCCTCACCACCCCACTCTTCTCATTCATTTTTACTGACGCAACTGTAATCTTTATTTTGATTCAGCCGTAGACTCAAGAATGATATTCGGTTCATCCTAACCTGTCATATTAAATACATGTATTGGTCTGTTGGCTGTCATTCTGTCTGTTTCCATCATTAAATACATGTATTGGTCTGTTGGCTGTCTGTCTGTCTGTTTCCATCATTAAATACATGTATTGGTCTGTTGGCTGTCCATCTGTCTGTTTCCATCATTAAATACATGTATTGGTCTGTTGGCTGTCTATCTGTCTGTTTCCATCATTAAATACATGTATTGGTCTGTTGGCTGTCTGTCTGTCTGTTTCCATCATTAAATACATGTATTGGTCTGTTGGCTGTCTATCTGTTTTCCATCATGTAATGATGTTTGGTCTGTCTGTCTGTCTGTTTCCATCATTAAATACATGTATTGGTCTGTTGGCTGATCTGACTGTTTCCATCATTAAATACATGTATTGGTCTGTTGGCTGTCCATCTGACTGTTTCCATCATTAAATACATGTATTGGTCTGTTGGCTGTCCATCTGACTGTTTCCATCATTAATACATGTATTGGTCTGTTGGCTGTCCATCTGACTGTTTCCATCATTAAATACATGTATTGGTCTGTTGGCTGTCCATCTGACTGTTTCCATCATTAAATACATGTATTGGTCTGTTGGCTGATCTGACTGTTTCCATCATTAAATACATGTATTGTCTGTTGGCTGTCCATCTGACTGTTTCCATCATTAAATACATGTATTGGTCTGTTGGCTGTCCATCTGTCTGTTTCCATCATGCTGGTGATGTCTGTTGGCTGTCCATCTGACTGTTTCCATCATGCTGGTGATGTCTGTTGGCTGTCCATCTGACTGTTTCCATCATGCTGGTGATGTCTGTTGGCTGTCCATCTGACTTTTTCCATCATTAAATACTGGTCTGTTGGCTGCCCATCTGACTGTTTCCATCATTAAATACTGGTCTGTTGGCTGCCCATCTGACTGTTTCCATCATTAAATACTGGTCTGTTGGCGGCCCATCTGACTGTTTCCATCATTATGGTGATGCCTGTTGGCTGCCCATCTGACTGTTTCCATCATTAAATACATGTATTGGTCTGTTGGCTGCCCATCTGACTGTTTCCATCATTAAATACTGGTCTGTTGGCTGCCCATCTGACTGTTTCCATCATGCTGGTGATGCCTGTTGGCTGCCCATCTGACTGTTTCCATCATTAAATACATGTATTGGTCTGTTGGCTGCCCATCTGACTGTTTCCATCATTAAATACATGTATTGGTCTGTTGGCTGCCCATCTGACTGTTTCCATCATTAAATACATGTATTGGTCTGTTGGTTGTCATCTGACTGTTTCCATCATTAAATACATGTATTGGTCTGTTGGCTGTCCATCTGACTGTTTCCATCATTAAATACATGTATTGGTCTGTTGGCTGTCATCTGTCTGTTTCCATCATTAAATACATGTATTGGTCTGTTGGTTGTCATCTGACTGTTTCCATCATTAAATACATGTATTGGTCTGTTGGCTGTCCATCTGACTGTTTCCATCATTAAATACATGTATTGGTCTGTTGGCTGTCATCTGTCTGTTTCCATCATTAAATACATGTATTGGTCTGTTGGTTGTCATCTGACTGTTTCCATCATTAAATACATGTATTGGTCTGTTGGCTGTCCATCTGAATGTTTCCATCATTGTGGTGATGCCTGTTGGCTGCCCATCTAAATGTTTCCATCATTCTGGTCATGCCTGTTGGCTGCCCATCTGAATGTTTCCATCATTGTGGTCATGCCTGTTGGCTGCCCATCTGAATGTTTCCATCATTGTGGTCATGCCTGTTGGCTGCCCATCTGAATGTTTCCATCATTCTGGTCATGCCTGTTGGCTGCCCATCTGAATGTTTCCATCATTGTGGTGATGCCTGTTGGCTGCCCATCTGAATGTTTCCATCATTCTGGTCATGCCTGTTGGCTGCCCATCCGAATGTTTCCATCATTAAATACTGGCCTATTCACTGCCCATCTGAATGTTTCCATCATTCTGGTGGTGTGTGTTGGCTGTCTGAATGTTTCCATCATTCTGGTGGTGTGTGTTGGCTGTCTGAATGTTTCCATCATTCTGGTGGTGTGTGTTGGCTGTCTGAATGTTTCCATCATTCTGGTGGTGTGTGTTGGCTGTCTGTCTGTTTCCATCATTCTGGTGGTGTGTGTTGGCTGTCTGACTGTTTCCATCATTCTGGTGGTGTGTGTTCACTGTCCATCTGAATGTTTCCATCATTCTGGTGATGTCAGCTTAGGTCCTTCTCCCCCCCCTCCCCCCTCCCCATTTTAAGACCTTGCTAGTACATACGGTTTTGCACAGTCAGAAGTCTGCCAGGTAATTGATGATAGATTTTGATAGAGCGCATATGCCATTGTCCGCACCGTCTGAACTAGAAAAGACGTTTCATGTTTTGTAGCTATCACCACGGTGAGGATCATGTATAATTCACGTCATGTATAATTCACGTCATGTATTATTCACCAAATATGGAGACGAGTATTGTGGGAGCAATGTGTATTAAGCAATCATTGTGCTGGCCTCCAACCGTCAGCGTAGGTCTCAAGGCTGAGAGCTTTGATGTATTGATGTTGATGGCGTGATGACTGTCTTCAAATGAAGACGGGGGAGGGATTGAGGGAGGGAGGGAGTGAGGGAGTGAGACAGAGATAAGGAGAGACAGAGAGAGGGAGAGAGAGAGCGAGAAAGAGAGGAAGAGAGAGAGAGAAAAAGAGAGGGAGCGAGAGATAGGGAAAGAGAGGGAGAAAAAGAGAGAAAGAAGAGAGAGAGAGAGGGAGAGAGAGAGAGACAGATAGAGAGAAAGAGAGAAAGACAGACACAGAGAGAGAGAGACAGAGAAAGACATAGAGAGAGAGACAGAGAGAGACAGAGAGAGAAAGACAGAGAGAGAGAAACAGAGAGAGAAAGACTGAGACAGAGACACAAGGATATAGAGAGAGAGGTGGGGGGGGGGGACAGGCAGGGAAAGATACAGAGAAAGACCAGAAGGGGGCTGGGAGACAGAGGGGATAATGAGTCAAGTCACAGGAATTCCTACATTGTCTGCTCCCGTTTTTCTCTGTGGAAATTAATTAGACAGCCAAGACTTTAAGAACTAGACAGCCAAGACTTTAAGAACAGACAGCCAAGACTTTAAGAACAACTAGACAGCCAAGACTTTAAGAACTAGACAGTCAAGACTTTAAGAACAATCAGACAGCCAACACTTTAAGAACAACTAGACAGCCAAGACTTTAAGAACAACACGCTCAGAGAACATTTTCTAAGAATGTTTTAAAACTTCACAACATTTCGTATCACACTCCGATCAGTGATAGTAGCATCAGGTCCCTGTGGGTCTGTCTTACAGCTAATCCTTGTTACTCTACACACATAAACATACGATAAACAAGTCAGAGGCATTGCAAGCAAACAAGCGAGGGATGAAACACATTCACTGTAACGCCATGATGAAAACAGATGCAGCACAACACACACACACACACACACACACACACACACACACACACACACACACACACACACACACACACACACACACACACACACACACACACACACACACACACACACACAGTATCACAGCGACAACGCAAATGAACCACAACAAAACTCTGAACTCTGTGTCATTTGGTCAAACTTTCACCAACATGAGATGGACGACTTTCTCAGAACATTGTCCATTGTCTGACTGCAGTGTCTGTTTGAAACTGACCGATGATCTTTTTAGTCAGAAAATAATGTAACAGATAGAGAGAGAGAGAGAGAGAGTGTGTGTGTGTATGTGTGTGTGAGAGAGAGAGAGAGGAGGGAGAGAGAGAGAGAGAGAGAGACAGAGACAGAGAGAGAAAGACAGACAGACAGACAGAGAGAAAATGAGAGACAGAGACTGATACAGAGACACAGAGAAACAGAGAGAAAGAGAGAGAGAGAGAGTGTGTGTGTGTGTGTATGTGTGAGAGAGAGAGAGAGAGAGGAGAGAGAGAGAGAGAGACAGACAGACAGACAGACAGAGAGAAAATGAGAGACAGAGACTGATACAGAGAAACAGAGAGAAAGAGAGAGAAAATGTGTGTGTGTATGTGTGTGAGAGAGAGAGAGAGAAGGAGAGAGAGAGACAGAGACAGAGAGAGAAAGACAGACAGACAGACAGAGAGAAAATGAGAGACAGAGACTGGCACAGAGACACAGAGAAACAGAGAGAAAGAGAGAAAGAGAGAAAGAGACAGACAGACAGACAGACAAAGAGAGACAGAGACAGACAGAGACAGAGAGACAGACAGAGACAGAAAGAGAGAGAGACACATTGAGAGAGAGAAAACGAGAGAGAGAGAGAGAGAGAGGAGAGAGAGGGAGGGAGAGAGAGGGAGAGAGAGAGGGGGGAGAGAAACTGAGAGAGAAAGAGAGAGTGGGAGAGGGAGGGAGAGAGAGAGGAGGAAAAGAGGGCAGGAGGAGAGAGAGAGAGAGAGAGAGAGAGAGAGAGAGAGAGACAGACAGACAGACAGACAGACAGACAGACAGAGGGAGGGAGACTGGAAGAGCCTGATCACTTACCTCATGGACCGTGGTCGGTCAATCAGATGGGTCAGGTCTATTGGCAAGCTGCTGGCAATCAGGGGAGACAATAGAACCATTAGACCAGTGGTCAGTCCGGGGAGATCAAGGGAGAGAACCCATCCTAAGCCACTGACCAGTGCACCATCTGGCACAACGGGCGGGAGGTGGTGAGGTGTGAATGAAGTGTGCGTGTGTGTGGGGGTGGTGGTGGTGGTGGTGGTGGTGGTGGTTGACTGCTATCCGCCCTACAATGTTTCGTTAGGCCTAGTACTGACGGCTCTTGGAGTCTCTCCTAGTGTTGGCCATTTGTTGCCGAGTTTGAACCGAGTGTAGGTTGGTTCATGGTGTGAGTTGTGGATATCACACACTGCCATTAATTTGATTAATACCTGACTGATGGCCGTCCTTGTATCTTGTAAAAAAGCAAGACGATGGATTGCTGATGACGTTATTGCTGTGTGGCTGTTGTCGTTTCTTTCTTTCTTTCTTTCTTCTTTCTTTTTTTTTTTTTTCTTTCTTTCGTCTTTATCTTCATCATGATCATCTTCTCGTCTTCATTCTTCTGTCACTTTTTCTTTCTTCTTTCTCTTTTTGTTCTTTCTTGTTCTTCCTCTTCTTCTTCTTCCTTCTTTTTCTTTCTTTCTTTCTTTCTTTCTTTCTTTCTTTCTTCTTCTTCTGCACCTTCTCCTTTTCTTTCTTCTTCCAGCTCTTCCTTTTCTTTCTGTCTGTCTGTCTTTTTCTTTCTGTCTGTCTTTCTGTCTGTCTGTCTTTCTTTCTGTCTGTCTTTCTGTCTGTCTGTCTTTTTCTTTCTGTCTTTCTTTCTGTCTGTCTGTCTTTCTTTCTGTCTGTCTTTCTGTCTGTCTGTCTTTTTCTTTCTGTCATAACGATGGTGGTTGTGGTGATGGTAGTGGTGGTGCTAATTCTGCATCTCCGTTTGAGCAACATTGTGTGGGACAGTTGTATGCAAACAGTTTGGGCTTTCTGGTCCTCCGTGTGCAAAAGCATTAATGCCGCTGCGCAGTCTGCGCAGACAGTCAAAAGAGCCATGGACTCCAGATTTGATGTCTTGGGTTCAATCCCAGCCCACAACATAGAAATTGTCCTGTTCACTGTCCATCTTACCCCCCCCCCCCCCCATTGTGGTCCTATCAGTGTGTCCACTGTGTATCTTACCCCCCCCCCCATTCTGGTCCTATCAGTGTGTCCACTGTGTATCTTACCCCCCCCCCCCCATTCTGGTCCTATCAGTGTGTCCACTGTGTATCTTACCCCCCCCCCCATTCTGGTCCTATCAGTGTGTCACTGTGTATCTTACCCACCCATTCTGGTCCTATCAGTGTGTCCACTGTGTATCTTACCCCCCCCCCATTCTGGTCCTATCAGTGTGTGCACTGTGTATCTTACCCCCCATTTGGTCCTATCAGTGTGTCCACTGTGTATCTTACCCCCCATTTGGTCCTATCAGTGTGTCCACTGTGTATCTTACCCCCCCATTCTGGTCCTATCAGTGTGTCACTGTGTATCTTACCCCCCCCATTCTGGTCCTACAGTTCCACTGTGTATCTTACCCCCCCATTCTGGTCCTATCAGTTCACTGTGTATCTTACCCCCCCCATTCTGGTCCTATCAGTGTGTTCACTGTGTATCTTACCCCCCATTTCAGGTCCTATCAGTTCCACTGTGTATCTTACCCCCCATTGTGGTCCTATCAGTTTCACTGTGTATCTTACCCCCCATTCTGGTCCTATCAGTTGTTCACTGTGTATCTTACCCCCCCCCATTCTGGTCCTATCAGTGTGTCCACTGTGTATCTTACCCCCCCCCATTCTGGTCCTATCAGTGTGTCACTGTGTATCTTACCCCCCCCCCCATTCTGGTCCTATCAGTGTGTTCACTGTGTATCTTACCCCCCATTCTGGTCCTATCAGTGTGTTCACTGTGTATCTTACCCCCCATTCTGGTCCTATCAGTGTGTTCACTGTGTATCTTACCCCCCCCCATTCTGGTCCTATCAGTGTGTTCACTGTGTATCTTACCCCCCATTCTGGTCCTATCAGTGTGTTCACTGTGTATCTTACCCCCCATTCTGGTCCTATCAGTGTGTTCACTGTGTATCTTACCCCCCCCATTCTGGTCCTATCAGTGTGTTCACTGTGTATCTTACCCCCCCCCCCCATTTCTGGTCCTATCATGTGTCCACTGTGTATCTTACCCCCCATTCTGGTCCTATCAGTGTGTCCACTGTGTATCTTACCCCCCATTCTGGTCCTATCAGTGTATTCACTGTGTATCTTACCCCCCATTCTGGTCCTATCAGTGTATTCACTGTGTATCTTACCCCCCATTCTGGTCCTATCAGTGTGTCCACTGTGTAT
>CM060306.1:1843409-1848409 GCA_030674185.1 Monoplex corrugatus
TAGACACTTAACATAGACACTTAACATAGACACTTAACACAGACACTTAACATAGACACTTAACACAGACACTTAACATAGACACTTAACATAGACACTTAACACAGACACTTAACATAGACACTTAACACAGACACTTAACGCAGACACTTAACACAGACACTTAACATAGACACTTAACATAGACACTTAACATAGACACAACATAGACACAACATAGACACTTAACATAGACATAGACACTTAACATAGACACTTAACATAGACACTTAACATAGACATAGACACTTAACATAGACATAGACACTTAACATAGACATAAACACTTAACATAGACACTTAACATAGACATAGACACTTAACATAGACACTTAACATAGACACTTAACATAGACAGGTAACATAGACAGGTAACATAGACACTTAACATAGACACTTAACATAGACACTTAACATAGACACTTAACATAGACACTTAACACAGACACTTAACATAGACACTTAACATAGACACTTAACATAGACACTTAACATAGACACTGTTCATTTTCAAAACAGGAAGTTCACGGAAAGCCCCCCCCCCCCCACACACACACACACACGCTTCTCTCTTGTTACGTCTGCTGACGTCATTTGTTGACGTAGTTGTGTCTGAGGACACACCGAAGACCGCTGAATATAAACTAGCCATAAAGGTTAAAAATGGTTCCATAAATAATGCACGATCTCCCAGTGAATGGTGTCCTGTTTCTGATAAATCAACAGACGACAGTTTCACCACAGAAGCAGAGTTATGTGATATAAATCCGGTTTGATCCAATCGGGCCTGTCAAACGTCATGGCGTGCTGACGTCACAGACCAATGTGACGAAAAGTCTATTTTTAGCCGCAGGCTGGGTGTCTCCTCTACCAAACACATGTACCGCAGTTGTGATGTGTGGAGACCAGTCCAGATCAACAACACACAAACTGGTCTGTTGGCTGCCCGTCCTAATGCTCCATCATTATGTTAGTGTCAGATTAGTGTTTTATAGGTCTTGTCTCCCTCCCTCCTCCCTCTATCTCCATTTCCACACCTTGCCAGTACATAGCGTTTTGCAAAGGCTTCAGAAAATATTCAAAACAGTTTGTTACTCGTGCGTAGTATAATAAGCTGTTAGATAATATTGGACCTGTTTCACAGCTAGTCCTTGCTAATCAACACGTATGATAAAAGCATTTTGAAAAACATAAACTGTAACACGTCATCATCATCATCATCATCAGGTGCCCTGCCGCGTGGCGTTGGCGACCATGGACTTCCAACCATCTCCATCTCTCGTTGCCCCCAGCATCTCCCCCACCCTCCTCATCCCCAGCCACTCTGCAAGTCTGTAACACGTACAACGTCAAATAATCATAGACATGAATAATAATACAATATTGACTTCCATATTTCAGCTAATCAAACCACTCTGCCAGATAACAGATGATCGATTTGGGGGGAGCGCATATGGAATTGCCCGAGTGCGATGACTCGCTCTTGAATAAAGTTCAAAGTTCAGACTACGTCACTGTAGACGGCCACACACGTGTATATCTGGTTTTTCCTTCTGTAATTCGTGTTTCACTTCTCTAGTTCTCAAAATGGCGTCTGTACGCTGGGAATGAATTCATATGCACTGGCACCATTAGTGCCATGTGATGGTGAAAATCCAAAATGGCGTCTGTACGCTGGGAATAAATTCATATGCACTGGCACCATTAGTGCCATGTGATGGTGAAGATCCAAAATGGCGTCTGTACGCTGGGAATAAATTCATATGCACTGTCACCATTAGTGCCATGTGATGGTGAAGATCCAAAATGATCATGGCATAAGCCGTTACCCTGCACGTTAATTCTATGCCAGGTTCTGAGCTGCTATCACGTTTATGGCGTTTTTTTTCATCCTGTGTTGTTGGTACCATCCAGGTCCTACCCAGCCTATTCTTTCATCCTGTGTTGTTGGTACCATCCAGGTCCTACCCAGCCTATTCTTTCATCCTGTGTTATTGGTACCATCCAGGTCCTACCCAGCCTATTCTTTCATCCTGTGTTGTTGGTACCATCCAGGTCCTACCCAGCCTATTCTTTCATCCTGTGTTGTTGGTACCATCCAGGTCCTACCCAGCCTATTCTTTCATCCTGTGTTGTTGGTACCATCCAGGTCCTACCCAGCCTATTCTTTCATCCTGTGTTGTTGGTACCATCCAGGTCCTACCCAGCCTATTCTTTCATCCTGTGTTGTTGGTACCATCCAGGTCCTACCCAGCCTATTCTTTCATCCTGTGTTGTTGGTACCATCCAGGTCCTACCCAGCCTATTCTTTCATCCTGTGTTGTTGGTACCATCCAGGTCCTACCCAGCCTATTCTTTCATCCTGTGTTGTTGGTACCATCCAGGTCCTACCCAGCCTATTCTTTCATCCTGTGTTATTGGTACCATCCAGGTCCTACCCAGCCTATTCTTTCATCCTGTGTTGTTAGTACCATCCAGGTCCTACCCAGCCTATTCTTTCATCCTGTGTTATTGGTACCATCCAGGTCCTACCCAGCCTATTCTTTCATCCTGTGTTGTTGGTACCATCCAGGTCCTACCCAGCCTATTCTTTCATCCTGTGTTGTTGGTACCATCCAGGTCCTACCCAGCCTATTCTTTCATCCTGTGTTGTTAGTACCATCCAGGTCCTACCCAGCCTATTCTTTCATCCTGTGTTATTGGTACTATCCAGGTCCTACCCAGCCTATTCTTTCATCCTGTGTTGTTAGTACCATCCAGGTCCTACCCAGCCTATTCTTTCATCCTGTGTTGTTGGTACCATCCAGGTCCTACCCAGCCTATTCTTTCATCCTGTGTTGTTGGTACCATCCAGGTCCTACCCAGCCTATTCTTTCATCCTGTGTTGTTGGTACCATCCAGGTCCTACCCAGCCTATTCTTTCATCCTGTGTTGTTGGTACTATCCAGGTCCTACCCAGCCTATTCTTTCATCCTGTGTTGTTGGTACCATCCAGGTCCTACCCAGCCTATTCTTTCATCCTGTATTGTTGGTACCATCCAGGTCCTACCCAGCCTATTCTTTCATCCTGTGTTGTTGGTACCATCCAGGTCCTACCCAGCCTATTCTTTCATCCTGTGTTGTTGGTACTATCCAGGTCCTACCCAGCCTATTCTTTCATCCTGTGTTGTTGGTACCATCCAGGTCCTACCCAGCCTATTCTTTCATCCTGTGTTGTTGGTGCCATCCAGGTCCTACCCAGCCTATTCTTTCATCCTGTATTGTTGGTACCATCCAGGTCCTACCCAGCCTATTCTTTCATCCTGTGTTGTTGGTACCATCCAGGTCCTACCCAGCCTATTCTTTCATCCTGTTTTGTTGGTACCATCCAGGTCCTACCCAGCCTATTCTTTCATCCTGTGTTGTTGGTACCATCCAGGTCCTACCCAGCCTATTCTTTCATCCTGTGTTGTTGGTACCATCCAGGTCCTACCCAGCCTATTCTTTCATCCTGTGTTATTGGTACCATCCAGGTCCTACCCAGCCTATTCTTTCATCCTGTATTGTTGGTACCATCCAGGTCCTACCCAGCCTATTCTTTCATCCTGTGTTGTTGGTACCATCCAGGTCCTACCCAGCCTATTCTTTCATCCTGTGTTGTTGGTACCATCCAGGTCCTACCCAGCCTATTCTTTCATCCTGTGTTGTTGGTACCATCCAGGTCCTACCCAGCCTATTCTTTCATCCTGTATTGTTGGTACCATCCAGGTCCTACCCAGCCTATTCTTTCATCCTGTGTTGTTGGTACCATCCAGGTCCTACCCAGCCTATTCTTTCATCCTGTGTTGTTGGTACCATCCAGGTCCTACCCAACCTATTCTTTCATCCTGTATTGTTGGTACCATCCAGGTCCTACCCAGCCTATTCTTTCATCCTGTGTTGTTGGTACCATCCAGGTCCTACCCAGCCTATTCTTTCATCCTGTGTTGTTGGTACCATCCAGGTCCTACCCAGCCTATTCTTTCATCCTGTGTTGTTGGTACCATCCAGGTCCTACCCAGCCTATTCTTTCATCCTGTGTTGTTGGTACCATCCAGGTCCTACCCAGCCTATTCTTTCATCCTGTGTTATTGTGTGACGGAGGTGTTGTATATACATATGTACTTTCATAGTGCTGTTTTTACATTTTCACTTTTGTATAGAGTTTTGGCTCATTTTTGCTTTTGTGGATTGGAGCACCCAGTGTTTTCGGTGTCTTTATTCTGATTGGCTGTGAAGTAAAAGCGTGGAGTGCGCGGAGCGTGGACTGCGTGGAGCGTGGAATTCGTGTAGCGTTGTGTGCGTGTCGAAAATCTGAACTAAAAGTCAGTTCTACAGAGATTTCCAGGTGGAGCGGTCGCATTTCCTGCCGCCTGAAGAGAACTAAATCTGTTTTGTCTTAAGCTGCTATGTTAGCAGCTTCTGACGTGGGGAGCTGTCTGGTCTGATTAGCTCACGAGGGAGCCACATACGTACGTGACTTTGTTTTGAGGGGTGGATGCCTGATCCAGTCCTGTCCTAACTGTTAGGACTCTGCTGAATACCTGCTGTTTTGAGGGTGGATCCTGATCAGTCCCGGGTCTAAGCTGTTAGGACTCTGCTGAATACTGCTGTTTGAGGGGTGGATACCTGATCCAGTCCCTGGTCCTAAGCTGTTAGGACTCTGCTGAATGCCTGCTGTTTTGAGGGGTGGATGCCTGATCCAGTCCCTGGTCCTAAGCTGTTAGGACTCTGCTGAATACCTGCTGTTTTGAGGGGTGGATACCTGATCCAGTCCCTGGTCCTAAGCTGTTAGGACTCTGCTGAATGCCTGCTGTTTTGAGGGGTGGATGCCTGATCCAGTCCCTGGTCCTAAGCTGTTGGGACTCTGCTGAATGCCTGCTGTTTTGAGGTGGATGCTGATCAGTCCTGGTCCTAAGCTGTTAGGACTCTGTGATACCTGC
>CM060306.1:1853409-1863409 GCA_030674185.1 Monoplex corrugatus
TTGGTGAATGATGAGAGTGTGTGTATGCTGTGTGCCCGGACATTTGGTCATTGTTGGTGATTGTTTGGTGAATGATGAGAGTTGTTTGTGTTTTGCCGGACTTTGGGCATTTTGGTGAGTTTGGTGAATGATGGGTGTGTGTGTGCTGTGTGCCCTGGACATTTGGTCATTGTTGGTGATTGCTTTGGTGAATGATGAGAGAGCGTGCCTAGGTTTGATTCTTGAATCAGGATTTGGCGCCTTATAAATATCATTACTGATATTTTCTTTATGAAAGCTAAGAGCCGACATCAGTGACTTGATTGAAACAGTCAAAAATGTCAGTGTCCAGTGTCAACATAGATAACAGGTAAGTGGCCGTGCACTGACCGTTTCACATACATATGGCAGTATCTTTTTGTCGTAATTGCAGAGTAAAATCCCTTATTGTCTAAGTACATTTTGGCTCGAGGGAAACGAGATATGCGGTGTCCTTAGTTATGTTTGAATTTGTATCAGAATTTTGTTTAATCCCCTGTGCGATAAATTGGACGGGGGTGATCAACGCCAGGAGCATCTCCTTAGATTATTTGTGCAAATGCATTGATGTGTGAACTTAATTCTCTTTTTCCTTTCTTTCCTGTTGAAGTATTTTGTGTTTTGAAACGGTTATAGCCCTGATATGGCTCTACGCAGTCGGTTGGGCTTTAAACAAAAATAACAATATCAATTTAGACTCACTGTCTATTACAATAATCAGACTTTTTAGTGGAACCTGGAGAACTCAATCTGTTAGGTGAGCTGACCACACTCCACTACGTTGTTGTACAGTCTGTATCTGTTAGGTGAGCTGATCACACTGCACTATGTTGTTGTACAGTCTGTAGCTGTTAGGTGAGCTGACCACACTGCACTATGTTGTTGTACAGTCTGTAGCTGTTAGGTGAGCTGACCACACTGCACTATGTTGTTGTACAGTCTGTAGCTGTTAGGTGAGCTGACCACAGTCCACTATGTTGTTGTACAGTCTGTATCTGTTAGGTGAGCTGACCACACTGCACTATGTTGTTGTACAGTCTGTATCTGTTAGGTGAGCTGACCACACTGCACTATGTTGTTGTACAGTCTGTATCTGTTAGGTGAGCTGACCACAGTCCACTATGTTGTTGTACAGTCTGTATCTGTTAGGTGAGCTGACCACACTGCACTATGTTGTTGTACAGTCTGTAGCTGTTAGGTGAGCTGACCACAGTCCACTATGTTGTTGTACAGTCTGTATCTGTTAGGTGAGCTGACCACACTGCACTATGTTGTTGTACAGTCTGTAGCTGTTAGGTGAGCTGACCACACTGCACTATGTTGTTGTACAGTCTGTAGCTGTTAGGTGAGCTGACCACACTGCACTATGTTGTTGTACAGTCTGTAGCTGTTAGGTGAGCTGACCACACTGCACTATGTTGTTATACAGTCTGTAGCTGTTAGGTGAGCTGACCACACTGCACTATGTTGTTGTACAGTCTGTATCTGTTAGGTGAGCTGACCACACTGCACTACTTTGTTGTACAGTCTGTATCTGTTAGGTGAGCTGACCACACTGCACTATGTTGTTATACAGTCTGTATCTGTTAGGTGAGCTGACCACACTGCACTACTTTGTTGTACAGTCTGTATCTGTTAGGTGAGCTGACCACACTGCACTACTTTGTTGTACAGTCTGTATCTGTTAGGTGAGCTGACCACACTGCACTACTTTGTTGTACAGTCTGTATCTGTTAGGTGAGCTGACCACACTGCACTACTTTGTTGTACAGTCTGTATCTGTTAGGTGAGCTGACCACACTGCACTACTTTGTTGTACAGTCTGTATCTGTTAGGTGAGCTGACCACACTGCACTACTTTGTTGTACAGTCTGTATCTGTTAGGTGAGCTGACCACACTGCACTATGTTGTTGTACAGTCTGTATCGTTAGGTCAGCTGACCACACTGCACTATGTTGTTGTACAGTCTGTATCTGTTACGTGAGCTGACCACACTGCACTATGTTGTTGTACAGTCTGTGTCTGTTAGGTGAGCTGACCACACTGCACTATGTTGTTGTACAGTCTGTATCTGTTAGGTGAGCTGACCACACTGCACTATGTTGTTGTACAGTCTGTATCTGTTAGGTGAGCTGACCACACTGCACTATGTTGTTGTACAGTCTGTATCTTTGGTGGGTGTGATGCTGGGTGTTCTGATATTTCCTTAAGCCGGCCACTGACATGACGTACGGGATCTTTAACGTGCATGTTTCATACTCTACATGCATATAGCTTGCACATAAAAGAGGTTTAGGCATAAGCAGTTCCGATACATGTTGTCCATGGAGATAGGACAAGTCTACAGCTATACCCACCACACATGTTGTCCATGGAGATAGGACAAGTCTACAGCTATACCCACCACACATGTTGTCCAAGGACATGGGACAAGTCCACAGCTATACCCACTACACATGTTGTCCTAGGACATGGGACAAGTCCACAGCTATACCCACTACACATGTTGTCCTAGGACATGGGACAAGTCCACAGCTATACCCACTACACATGTTGTCCAAGGACATGGGACAAGTCTACAGCTATACCCACTACACATGTTGTCCAAGGAGATAGGACAAGTGTACAGCTATACCCACCACACATGTTGTCCTAGGACATGGGACAAGTCTACAGCTATACCCACCACACATGTTGTCCAAGGAGATAGGACAAGTCTACAGCTATACCCACCACACATGTTGTCCTAGGACATGGGACAAGTCTACAGCTATACCCACCACACATGTTGTCCATGGAGCATGGGACAAGTCTACAGCTATACCCACCACACATGTTGTCCATGGAGATAGGACAAGGTACAGCTATACCAACCACACATGTTGTCCAGGACATGGGACAAGTCTACAGCTATACCCACCACACATGTTGTCCAAGGACATAGGACAAGTCTACAGCTATACCCACCACACATGTTGTCCTAGGACATGGGACAAGTCTACAGCTATACCCACCACACATTTGTCTAGGAACGAATGGACAAGTCTACCAGCATAACCACACCACACACACTTTGCCAACACACAAGCCAACGTTACACCACATACAGACATACATCACATAACCACTACACACACGACACACACACACAATACACGCACACTACACACACACACCACACACACTACACACACACACACATACACACACACACACATTACACACACAACATACAGACAAAACACACACACACACATACACACACATACACACACACACACACATACACGACACACACACACACACACACACACACACACACACAACATCACATACACACACACACACATACATACACCCCAAACACACATAACACACACACCACACAGACACACACACACAAACACACACACACATACATACAACACACACATACACACACACACACACACAGCATACACACACACACATACACAATCACACACATACACCACACACACACACACACAACACACACACACAACACTACACACACAACACAAACACAACCACATACACACATCATTGATGCCAGACAATAGTAATGTATAGCTGGGAGTATCATAATGACTGTACAATGACAGAGGGGCAGGTATCATGATGACTGTACAATGACAGAGGGGCAGGTATCATGATGACTGTACAATGACAGAGGGGCAGGTATCATGATGACTGTACAATGACAGAGGGGCACGTATCATAATGACTGTACAATGACAGAGGGGCAGGTATCATGATGACTGTACAATGACAGAGGGGCACGTATCATGATGACTGTACAATGACAGAGGGGCAGGTATCATGATGACTGTACAATGACAGAGGGGCACGTATCATGATGACTGTACAATGACAGAGGGGCAGGTATCATGATGACTGTACAATGACAGAGGGGCACGTATCATGATGACTGTACGATGACAGAGGGGCAGGTATCATGATGACTGTACAATGACAGAGGGGCACGTATCATGATGACTGTACGATGACAGAGGGGCAGGTATCATACTGACTGTACAATGACAGAGGGGCAGGTATCATGATGACTGTACAATGACAGAGGGGCACGTATCATACTGACTGTACAATGACAGAGGGGCAGGTATAATGATGACTGTACAATGACAGAGGGGCAGGTATCATGATGACCGTACAATGACAGAGGGGCAGGTATCATGATGACTGTACAATGACAGAGGGGCAGGTATCATACTGACTGTACAATGACAGAGGGGCACGTATCATGATGACTGTACAATGACAGAGGGGCAGGTATAATGATGACTGTACAATGACAGAGGGGCAGGTATCATGATGACTGTACAATGACAGAGGGGCACGTATCATAATGGCTGTACAATGACAGAGGGGCAGGTATCATAATGACTGTACAATGACAGAAGGGCAGGTATCATAATAGCTGTACAATGACAGAGGGGCACGTATCATGATGACTGTACAATGACAGAGGGGCAGGTATCATGATGACTGTACAATGACAGAGGGGCAGGTTCATGATGACTGTACAATGACAGAGGGGCAGGTATCATAATGACCGTACAATGACAGAGGGGCACGTATCATGATGACTGTACAATGACAGAGGGGCACGTATCATGATGACTGTACAATGACAGAGGGGCAGGTATCATGATGACTGTACAATGACAGAGGGGCAGGTATCATAATGACCGTACAATGACAGAGGGGCACGTATCATGATGACTGTACAATGACAGAGGGGCAGGCCAGTGTCAGTGTGAGAGGCGTCAGGACAATGTCCATAATACAGACAGACTGTTGTATTTCCGCTCACTTCATTGCCTGTAAAACATTTTGCCGTCAGATCGTGTGACTGACCACTTTACTGTCCGTCCTCACACACCTGGCCTCAGTTCCTCTTGTCACACCACACGATTTACACCTACAGACACACGTACTGCATTCAGTTCTACAGATGGTTCAGTAAGCAGTCTTCACACTCACACAACTCAGTATATGCGCTCCACACAAATCTGCCAGTAACTATCTGGCAGACTCCTTGAGCCTACGCATAACTAATCGTTGGCAAGGTGTAGCAGTGGGGATGGAGAGAAGGGGACTGCGAAATCCTGGCACCATCAGAACGATGGCAGCATTAAGATGGACAATAAACACGTTAGTTCTGGTTATTCTGCATTAAGTATTAAGATGGACAATAAACACGTCAGTTCTGGGTATTCTGCATTAAGTATTAAGATGGACAATAAACACGTCAGTTCTGGTTATTCTGCATTAAGTATTAAGATGGACAATAAACACGACAGTTCTGGTTATTCTGCATTAAGTATTAA
This sequence comes from Monoplex corrugatus, assembly GCA_030674185.1. Taxonomy (NCBI): domain Eukaryota; kingdom Metazoa; phylum Mollusca; class Gastropoda; order Littorinimorpha; family Ranellidae; genus Monoplex; species Monoplex corrugatus. Next base: position 1,858,801 of record CM060306.1, read on the forward strand.
GATGGTCAGACAATAAACACGACAGTTCTGGTTATTCTGCAGTAAGTATTAAGATGGTCAGACAATAAACACGACAGTTCTGGTTATTCTGCAGTAAGTATTAAGATGGACAATAAACACGACAGTTCTGGTTATTCTGCAGTAAGTATTAAGATGGCCAGACAATAAACACGTCAGTTCTGGTTATTCTGCAGTAAGTATTAAGATGGCCAGACAATAAACACGACAGTTCTGTTTATTCTGCAGTAAGTATTAAGATGGACAATAAACACGACAGTTCTGGTTATTCTGCATTAAGCATTAAGATGGACAATAAGCGCGTCAGTTCTGGTTATTCTGTATTAAGTATTAAAATGGACAATAAACACGACACTTCTGGTTATTCTGCATTAAGTACTAAGATGGACAATAAACTCGACAGTTCTGGTTATTCTGCATTAAATATTAAGGTGGACAATAAACACGACAGTTCTGGTTATTCTGCATTAAGTATTAAGATGGACAATAAACACGACACTTCTGGTTATTCTGCATTAAGTATTAAGATGGACAATAAACACGTCACTTCTGGTTATTCTACATTAAGTATTAAGATGAACAATAAGCACGTCAGTTCTGGTTATTCTGCATTAAGTATCAAGATGAACAATAAGCACGTCAGTTCTGGTTATTCTGCATTAAGTATTAAGATGGACAATAAACACGTCACTTCGGTTATTCTGCATTAAGTATTAAGATGGACAATAAACACGTCACTTCCGGTTATTCTGCAGACTACAACATTGTCAGGGCTGTGTCACAGAACAGACTCTTACAACAACTGACAAGGAGAACAGTTCCCTCCCTTGTAAACAAAAATAAAGAAAAAACCATTAAGGCCTATCACATCAAGCAATTATCTGGTTGATGGGCTTTTCATCAAAATAAACATTTCATGAACCAGAAAAAACACGAAAGAAGAATATGCTAGACAGCAGCAGGGAAGTTTCAGTCTTTTTCTCAATTTTTTGTGTCTAGTGTTTGTTTGTAACCTTACGCTTGACAAAGGCCAATTGGCCGAAAATTTGCGCCTGTCTTGTTTTGTTGTATTAAATACGCGTTCATATTCTTCTTTCGTGTTTTTTCTGGCTCCTGTTTGCTTGAACGCGGGCAGTCACACTTGTTTTGGAAAACATTTTATGAGCTCAAAAATAAATAACACACAGTGGACCAGTCACTCATAATACACATAATAGACCAATTACTCATAATACACAAACAATGGACCAATCACTGACATCTCAATGCCCTCTAATTACAGTACACAAGCACTAAAACTATTTCACAACAGGACAATCACAATTAAAAATCACATCCACATCACAAACTGTTTTTTTCTTCCACATCTTGTCTCACTTACCTCAAATCTCTCCAGCTCACAGTTTCTATCTTGTCTCACTAGCCTCAAATCTCTCCAGCTCACAGTTTCTATCTTGTCTCACTAGCCTCAAATCTCTCCAGCTCACAGTTTCTATCTTGTCTCACTAGCCTCAAATCTCTCCAGCTCACAGTTTCTATCTTGTCTCACTAGCCTCAAATCTCTCCAGCTCACAGTTTCTATCTTGTCTCACTAGCCTCAAATCTCTCCAGCTCACAGTTTCTATCTTGTCTCACTAGCCTCAAATCTCTCCAGCTCACAGTTTCTATCTTGTCTCACTAGCCTCAAATCTCTCCAGCTCACAGTTTCTATCTTGTCTCACTAGCCTCAAATCTCTCCAGCTCACAGTTTCTATCTTGTCTCACTAGCCTCAAATCTCTCCAGCTCACAGTTTCTATCTTGTCTCACTAGCCTCAAATCTCTCCAGCTCACAGTTTCTATCTTGTCTCACTAGCCTCAAATCTCTCCAGCTCACAGTTTCTATCTTGTCTCACTAGCCTCAAATCTCTCCAGCTCACAGTTTCTATCTTGTCTCACTAGCCTCAAATCTCTCCAGCTCACAGTTTCTATCTTGTCTCACTAGCCTCAAATCTCTCCAGCTCACAGTTTCTATCTTGTCTCACTAGCCTCAAATCTCTCCAGCTCACAGTTTCTATCTTGTCTCACTAGCCTCAAATCTCTCCAGCTCACAGTTTCTATCTTGTCTCACTAGCCTCAAATCTCTCCAGCTCACAGTTTCTATCTTGTCTCACTAGCCTCAAATCTCTCCAGCTCACAGTTTCTATCTTGTCTCACTAGCCTCAAATCTCTCCAGCTCACGTTTCTATCTTGTCTCACTAGCCTCAAATCTCTCAGCTCACAGTTTCTATCTTGTCTCACTAGCCTCAAATCTCTCCAGCTCACAGTTTCTATCTTGTCTCACTAGCCTCAAATCTCTCAGCTCACAGTTTCTATCTTGTCTCACTAGCCTCAAATCTCTCCAGCTCACAGTTTCTATCTTGTCTCACTAGCCTCAAATCTCTCCAGCTCACAGTTTCAATATCATAAATGTTTCCACCTCTAAGTTTTTTTTACGGCAACCTGTGGCAGTCCATGTCTTAGTCACAGCAGCACACTACAGATCAAGTCAGTCAGTGTCTTAGTCATAGAATGGCACTACAGATCAAGTCAGTCAGTGTCTTAGTCATAGAATGGCACTACAGATCAAGTCAATGTCTTAGTCATAGAATGGCACTACAGATCAAGTCAGTGTCTTAGTCATAGAATGGCACTACAGATCAAGTCAGTGTCTTAGTCATAGAATGGCACTACAGATCAAGTCAGTGTCTTAGTCATAGAATGGCACTACAGATCAAGTCAGTGTCTTAGTCATAGAATGGCACTACAGATCAAGTCAATGTTCCTAGTCATAGAATGGCACTACAGATCAAGTCAGTGTCTTAGTCATAGAATGGCACTACAGATCAAGTCAGTGTCTTAGTCACAGCAGCACACTACAGATCACGTCAGTGTCTTTGTCACAGCAGCACACTACAGATCAAGTCAGTCAGTGTCTTAGTCATAGAATGGCACTACAGATCAAATCAGTGTCTTAGTCATAGAATGGCACTACAGATCAAGTCAGTCAGTGTCTTAGTCATAGAATGGCACTACAGATCAAGTCAGTCAGTGTCTTAGTCAAAGCAGCACACTACAGATCACGTCAGTGTCTTAGTCACAGCAGCACACTACAGATCACGTCAGTGTCTTAGTCACAGCAGCACACTACAGATCAAGTCAGTCAGTGTCTTAGTCACAGCAGCACACTACAAATCAAGTCAGTCAGTGTTTAGTCAAAGCAGCACACTACAGATCACGTCAGTGTCTTAGTCACAGCAGCACACTACAGATCACGTCAGTGTCTTAGTCACAGCAGCACACTACAGATCAAGTCAGTCAGGTCTTAGTCACGCAGCACACTACAGATCAAGTCAAGTCAGTGTCTTAGTCACAGCAGCACATACAGATCAAGTCAGTCAGTGTCTTAGTCACAGCAGCACACTACAGATCAAGTCAGTCAGTGTCTTAGTCACAGCAGCACACTACAGATCAAGTCAGTCAATGTCTTAGTCACACGCACACTACAGATCAAGTCAGTCAATGTGTTAGTCACAGCAGCACACTACAGATCAAGTCAGTCAATGTCTTAGTCACAGTAGCACACTACAGATCAAGTCAGTCAGTGTCTTAGTCACAGCAGCACACTACAGATCACGTCAGTGTCTTAGTCACAGCAGCACACTACAGATCACGTCAGTGTCTTAGTCACAGCAGCACACTACAGATCAAGTCAGTCAGTGTCTTAGTCACAGCAGCACACTAAGATCAGTCAGTCAACGTACTAGTCATAGCAGCACACTACAGATCAAGTCAGTCAGTGTCTTAGTCACAGCAGCACACTACAGATCAAGTCAGTCAATGTACTAGTCATAGCAGCACACTACAGATCAAGTCAGTCAGTGTCTTAGTCACAGCAGCACACTACAGATCAAGTCAGTCAGTGTCTTAGTCACAGCAGCACACTACAGATCAAGTCAGTCAATGTCTTAGTCACAGCAGCACACTACAGATCAAGTCAGTCAATGTCTTAGTCACAGCAGCACACTACAGATCAAGTCAGTCAATGTACTAGTCATAGCAGCACACTACAGATCAAGTCAGTCAGTGTCTTAGTCACAGCAGCACACTACAGATCAAGTCAGTCAGTGTCTTAGTCACAGCAGCACACTACAGATCAAGTCAGTCAATGTCTTAGTCACAGCAGCACACTACAGATCAAGTCAGTCAATGTCTTAGTCACAGCAGCACACTACAGATCAAGTCAGTCAGTGTGTTAGTCACAGCAGCACACTACAGATCAAGTCAGTCAATGTCTTAGTCACAGCAGCACACTACAGATCAAGTCAGTCAGTGTCTTAGTCACAGCAGCACACTACAGATCACGTCAGTGTCTTAGTCACAGCAGCACACTACAGATCAAGTCAGTCAGTGTCTTAGTCACAGCAGCACACTACAGATCAAGTCAGTCAATGTCTTAGTCACAGCAGCACACTACAGATCAAGTCAATCAGTGTCTTAGTCACAGCAGCACACTACAGATCAAGTCAGTCAATGTCTTAGTCACAGCAGCACACTACAGATCAAGTCAGTCAG
>CM060306.1:1870909-1875909 GCA_030674185.1 Monoplex corrugatus
ATTAAGACTGTGAGATTAGACATTGAGACAACGAGATTAGACTTTAAGACAATAAGACTGGACATTGACATTGTGAAGGTAGACATTAACACAATGAGATTAGACATTGAGAAAATGAAATTAGACATTGAGAAAATGAAATTAGACATTGAGACAGTGAGATTAGACATTGAGACAATGAGATTAGACATTAAGACATGAGATTAGACATTGAGACAATGAGATTAGACATTAACACAATGAGATTAGACATTGAGACAATGAGATTAGACATTGAGACATTGAGATTAGACATTAAGACAATGAGATTAGACATTAAGACAATGAGATTAGACATTAAGACAATGAAATTAGACATTGAGACAATGAGATAGACATTGAGACAATCGGATTAGCATTGAGACAATGAGATTAGACATTAAGACAATGAGACTGGTTATTTACATAGTGAACGTAGACATTAAGATCATGAGATCTCACATGAACACAATGAGATTATACATTAACACAATGATATTAGACATTATCACAATGAGATTAGACATTAAGACAGTTAGATTAGACATTCAGACAATGAAATCAGACAATGATATTAAGCATTAACACAACGAGATTAGACATTAAAACAGTTAGCTTAGACATTAACACAATGGAATTAGACATTAACACAATGAGGTTAGGCATTAAGACAGTTATATATCAATACACAACAATACAATACAATATTTTATTTATATAGCGCAAAATCTTGATAAAATCAAATCTAAGCGCTGAAACAGACACACACGCACGCACGCACGCACACACACACACCACACACAACACACACACACACACACACACGCACCACACACACACACACACACACACACACACACACACACGGCTATAAATGGGGAGAAAGAATAAAAGCAATGGAAAATTATAGAGAGCATATATATCAGACATTAACACAATGGAATTAGACATTAACACAATGAGGTTAGACATTAAGACAATGAGGTTAGACATTAAGACAGTTATATCAGACATGAACACAATGAAATCAGACATGAACACAATGAGATCAGACATAAGACAATGGGATTAGACGTTGACACAATGAGATAAGATATGAAGACAATGAGAGCAGACATGAACACAACGACATCAAGACAGTCAGACTGGACACGTGTAAAGGTGTAACGACTGGCGCTACGGCCAACAACACGTCACAGTCTCACACTCACACTCACACGTCACACACACCTCACACGTCACACACTCACACGTCACACACTCACACGTCACACACTCACACGTCACACACTCACACGTCAACACTACATTACCTACATGTCACACTCACACGTCACACTCCACACGTCAACACTCACACGTCACACACTCCATCACACGTCACACACTTCACACGTCACACTCACGCTACACACTAACACGTCACACATTCACACGTCACACTCACACGTCACACTCACACGTCACACACTCACACGTCACACTCACACGTCACACATCACACGTCCACACTCACACGTCACACTCACACGTCACACTCACACGTCACATACTCACACGTCACATCAACGTCACACGTCACACCAACTCACACGTCACACTCACACGTCACACACTCACACGTCACACACTCACACACGTCACACACTCACACGTCACACACTCACACGTCACAACTCACAACGTCACACACTCACACGTCACACTCACACGTCCACACACGTCACACGTCACACACTCACACGCACACACTCACACGTCACACACTCACACGTCACACACTCACACGTCACACACTCACACGTCACACACTCACACGTCACACTCACACGTCACACACTCACACGTCACTCTCACATGTCACACACCTCACACGTCACTCTCACATGTCACACACTCATACCGCCACAGTCTGACACTAACACGTCGCAGTCTGACACTAAACACGCCAAAAGTCAGATACTAACACGCCAAAAGTCAGACACTCACACGTCAAACGTCAAAGTCAGACACTAACAGGCCGAAAGTGCGAGAGTCACAGGTCAAAACCAAACACTCGTCAAAGTCCGACATTAACACGCCAAAAGTCCGACACACTTCGAAGTCCGACACTCACACGTCAAGATCAGACACTAACAAACCGAAAGTCCGATAGTCACACGTCAAAAATCAGACACTCGTGAAGATATGACACTAACACGCCCAAAGTCCCACACTAACACGTCCTAGTCCCACACTAACACGTCCTAGTCCCACACTAACACGTCCTAGTCCCACACTAACACGTCCTAGTCTCACACTAACACGTCCTAGTCCTACATTAACACTCCTAGTCCTACACTAACACGTCCTAGTCCTACACTAACACGTCCTAGTCCTACACTCACACGTCCAAAGTCCCACACTAACACGCCCTAGTCCTACACTAACACGCCCAAAATCCCACACTACCACGTCCTAGTCCTACACTAACACGTCCTAGTCCTACACTATCACGTCCTAGTCCTACATTAACACGTCCTAGTCCTACACTAACACGTCCTAGTCCTACACTAACACGTCCTAGTCCTAACACTAACACGTCCTAGCCCTACACTAACACGCCTAAAGTCCCACACTAACACGCCTAAAGTCCCACACTAACACGCCTAAAGTCCCACACTAACACGTACTAGTCCCACACTAACACGTCCTAGTCCTACACTAACACGTCCTAGTCCCACACTAACACGTCCTAGTCCAACACTAACACGTCCTAGTCCTACACTCACACGTCCTAGTCCTACACTAACACGTCTGCCATAGTCCTATCACACTACACGTCACTCCACCTCCTAGTCCACACTAACACGCAGCTACACACGTCCTAGTCCCTACATCACTAACTACATCTATCCTCTAACATCCTAGTCTCCTAACAACTAACACGTCCTAGTCCTACACTAACACGTCCTAGTCCTACTAACTAACACACAGTCCTAGTCCTACACTAACACGTCCTAGTCCTACATTCACACGTCCTAGTCCTACACTAACACGTCCTAGTCCTACACTAACACATCCTAGTCCTACACTAACACGTCCTAGTCCCTACACTAACACGTCCTAGTCCCACACTAACACGTCCTAGTCCACACTAACACGTCCTAGTCCTACACTAACACGTCCTAGTCCTACACTAACACTCCTAGTCCTACACTAACACGTCCTAGTCCTACACTAACACGTCCTAGTCCTACACTAACACGTCCTAGTCCTACACTAACACGTCCTAGTCCACACTAAACACTGACACGTCACTAAACATACATCTACAAGTCTAGATCTACAACAACACGTCTGCACACACACTAACATACAATTAGTGCTACGTTAACAAGACCTGACTCACACACTGAAACTGATGACTGTGAGTGTAACGTAACATAGCCTGACACATAACACACTGAACTGATTGACTGAATGAGGTGTAACGTTAACAAGTCTGACCTACACTGACTGATTGACTGAATGAGGTGTAACGTTAACAAGACCTGCACACAACACACTGAACTGATTGACTGAATGAGGTGTAACGTTAACAAGACTGACACACTAACACACAACACTGAACTGATTGACTGAATGAGGTGTAACGTTAACAAGATCTGACACACACACACTGAACTGATTGACTGAATGAGGTGTAACGTTAACAAGACCTGACACACACACACACACTGAACTGATTGACTGAATGAGGTGTAACGTTAACAAGACCTGACACACACACATGAACTGATTGACTGAATGAGGTGTAACGTTAACAAGACCTGACCACACACACATGAACTGATTGACTGAATGAGGTGTAACGTTAACAAGACCTGACACACACACACACTGAACTGATTGACTGAATGAGGTGTAACATTAACAAGACTGACACACACACACTGAACTGATTGACTGAATGAGGTGTAACGTTAACAAGATTGACACACACACACACTGAACTGATTGACTGAATAGGTGTAACTTAACAAGACCTGACACACACACACTGAATGATTGACTGAATGAGGTGTAACGTTAACAAGACTGAACACACACACCACTGAACTGATTGACTGAATGAGGTGTAACGTTAACAAGACCTGACAACACACACACTGAACTGATTGACTGATGAGGTGTAACGTTAACAAGACCTGAACACACACACCTGAACTGATTGACTGAATGAGGTGTAACGTTAACAAACCTGACAACACACACTGAACTGATTGACTGAATGAGGTGTAACGTTAACAAGACTGACACCACACACCACTGAACTGATTGACTGAATGAGGTGTAAGTTAACAAGACTGACACACACACTGAATGATTGACTGAATGAGGTGTAACGTTAACAAGACCTGACACACACACACACACTGAACTGATTGACTGAATGAGGTGTAACGTTAACAAGACCTGACCCACACACACTGAACTGATTGACTGAATGAGGTGTAACGTTAACAAGACCTGACACACAACACACTGAACTGATTGACTGAATGAGGTGTAAGGTTAACAACACCTGACACACACACACACTGAACTGATTGACTGAATGAGGTGTAACGTTAACAAATCTGACACACACACACACACACTGAACTGATTGACTGAATGAGGTGTAACGTTAACAAGATCTGACACACACACTGAACTGATTGACTGAATGAGGTGTAACGTTAACAAGACCTGAACAACACACACACACACACTGAACTGATTGACTGAATGAGGTGTAACTTTAACAAGATCCGACACGCACACACTGAACTGATTGACTGAATGAGGTGTAACGTTAACAAGACCTGACACACACACACAACTGAACTGATTGACTGAATGAGGTGTAACGTTAACAAGACCTGACACAACATGAAACTGATTGACTGAATGAGGTGTAACGTTAACAAGACCTGACAACACAACACTGACAGATG
>CM060306.1:1883409-1885909 GCA_030674185.1 Monoplex corrugatus
GTATGAGTGTTTCTTCATTTTTAAAAGGATGAGTGTTTCTTTATTTTTAAAAGCATGAAAGTTCGTCATTTTTAAAAGGTATGAGTGCTTCTTTATTTTTAAAAGGTATGAGTGCTTCTTATTTTTAAAAGTTATGAGTGTTTCTTTATTTTTAAAAGGTATGAGTGCTTCTTTATTTTTAAAAGGTATGAGTGTTTCTTATTTTTAAAAGGTATGAGTGCTTCTTCATTTTTAAAAGGTATGAGTGCTTCTTATTTTTAAAAGGTATGAGCGTTTCTTCATTTTTAAAAGGTATGAGTGTTTCTTCATTTTTAAAAGGTATGAGTGTTTCTTCATTTTTAAAAGGTATGAGTGCTTCTTCATTTTTAAAAGGTATGAGTGTTTCTTCATTTTTTAGAGAGAGTGCAGAATGTGTGACCCGTATGTAACCTGCATAACCCTGTCTCTTTCTTACGGTTTACTGGAACAAATGGAGGGAGCTATTTCATGTCAGGTCGGATTTGGAAAAAACAAATTTGCTGTTCGTCTGGTTGTTCCAATCCTGTCTACACAGAATTTTTAAAAAGTAAGTTTGTTGTTAAGGTTTCAGATCAGTGTAAGACATGACGGGTTTAGACATCTTTTTCCGTTGCGGCATTCCTGACACGGCACTCAACTATTTCGTTCGCTCCATTGCCAACGTGACCAGGAACCAAGGAAAGCAATGCTGTAATCGTCAGTTTGTAGAGAGGAGAGAGTTCAAAGAATTTCAAAAGCACTAGGTGGTCGATGTTACGTCCAGCAATTGCCCCACAGTGGAAATGGAATCCAAAAAGATGATGAAATCTTTATGTTTGGATTGGGACATCATTTCTAGTGCCCAAGCCAGTGTGTAGATGGTATCGATGGAACTATCATAGAGAGCGTGTGCTGAAGATGGTCAATCAGGAATAGCAGAACAGAAGGCAACAGAGGCAACACCTAAATTAACAGAGAAACAGATGAATTAACGAATTGACAGACGAATGAATAAATAAATGGCTGAACTGATAGAGAAATAGATGAACGAACGAATTGACAAACGAATAGATAAATGATTGACTGAACTGACCGAGAAATAGATACATGTTTGAATTGACAGAGAAATCAGTGAATAAATGACTTGACACAGAAATATAGAAATGATCAGTTGACAGGGAAAGAAAACTTTGTGTATGGCTACACAGAAAACCAACAGGGTTGTCAGGATAGTAGCCATGGCAGAAGACAGGATCTGTATGCCACACAGAAGACAAACAGAACACCAAGGACAGAAGTCAGTGTCAATGGCAGAAGGCAGGACTGTATAGCCACACAGAAGACCGACAGAACACTATGGACAGAAGTCAGTGTTATGGCAGAAGACAGGACTGTATAGCCACACAGACCAACAGAACACTCAGGACAGAAGTCAGTGTTATGGCAGAAGACAGGACCTGCATAGCCACACAGACCAACAGAACACTCAGGACAGAAGTCAGTGTCTGGCAGAAGCCAGGACCAAGTCTTGGTGACGATGACACGGTCCCGCACGACCTCCTGCCCTTCATCTGTCCACCATAACCCCTCCTCCCCCACCCCCGTCACCCTCTGGCATCGATCTGAGCACAGTGTTTGGGGAAGGGGGAGGTGGGAGGGTGGGGATAACATGAGAGGAGAGAGGGAGGAAGGGGGATAATGAGGGGCCTGGGGGTTGTAAAGTAGGGGGTGGGGGATGGGCTGAAAGCGGACATGGAAAAGTCGGGATACACTAGTAGTCTCCCCTCCTTTTTCCTCGTCTGCTGTTCTGTCCTCTGCTTCTGTCTCTCTGTCCCTTTGTCTGTCTCTGTCTCTCTGTCTGTCTCTGTCTCTCTCTTCTTCTCTCTCTGTCTCTGTCTGTCTGTCTGTCCTCTCTCTGTCTCTCTCTGTCTCTGTCTGTCTGTCTGTCTCTGTCTGTCTGTCTCTGTCTCTCGTCTTCTGTCTCTGTCTGTCTGTCTGTCTTTTCTGTCTCTGTCTGTCTCTGTCTCTGTCTTGTCTGTCTCTTCTCTTGTCTCTGTCTCTGTCTCGGTCTCTCTGTCTGTCTGTCTCTCTCTGTCTCTGTCTCTGTCTCTCTCTGTCTGTCTGTCTGTCTCTCTCTGTCTGTCTGTCTCTGTCTCTCTCTGTCTCTCTGTCTCTGTCTCTCTCTCACTGTAACTGTGAATTACAATACTAGCTAAACATTCATCTGTGAACGGGGGTACTGCGTAGTGCTGTTTGATGTGACAGAGAGAAAAAGAATTTTGTAAATCAGGTTTTGATTGACACACATCACTTGTCATCTACAGTCCACACACACACACACACACACACACACACACACACACACACACACACACACACACACACACACACACACACACACACACACACACACGCACACACACACTTACACTCACACACACTTACACACACACTTACACACACACACACACACACATACACACTATTACACTTACTCACTCAC
>CM060306.1:1890909-1903409 GCA_030674185.1 Monoplex corrugatus
GTCTATATCTGTATGGCCTGTACATGGTCATCGTCATCCTCTGTGTCTATATCTGTATGGCCTGTACATGGTCATCGTCACCTCTGTGTCTATATCTGTATGGCCTGTACATGGTCACGTCCCTCTGTGTCTATATCTGTATGGCCTGTACATGGTCATCGTCATCCTCTGTGTCTATATCTGTATGGCCTGTACATGGTCATCGTCATCCTCTGTGTCTATATCTGTATGGCCTGTACATGGTCATCGTCATCCTCTGTGTCTATATCTGTATGGCCTGTACATAGTCATCCTCTGTGTCTATATCTGTATGACCTGTACATCGTCATCCTCTGTGTCTATATCTGTATGGCCTGTACATGGTCATCGTCACCCTCTGTGTCTATATCTGTATGGCCTGTACATGGTCATCGTCATCCCCTGTGTCTATATCTGTATGGTCTGTCTATGGTCATCGTCATCCTCTGTGTCTATATCTGTATGGTCTGTCTATGGTCATCGTCACCCTCTGTGTCTATATCTGTATGGCCTGTCTATGGTCATCGTCATCCTCTGTGTCTATATCTGTATGGCCTGTACATGGTCATCGTCATCCTCTGTGTCTATATCTGTATGGCCTGTACATGGTCATCGTCACCCTCTGTGTCTATATCTGTATGGCCTGTACATGGTCATCGTCATCCTCTGTGTCTATATCTGTATGGCCTGTCTATGGTCATCGTCACCCTCTGTGTCTATATCTGTATGACCTGTACATGGTCATCGTCATCCTCTGTGTCTATATCTGTATGGCCTGTACATGGTCATCGTCATACTCTGTGTCTATATCTGTATGGCCTGTCTATGGTCATCGTCATCCTCTGTGTCTATATCTGTATGGCCTGTCTATGGTCATTGTCATCCTCTGTGTCTATATCTGTATGGCCTGTACATTGTCATCGTCATCCTCTGTGTCTATATCTGTATGGCCTGTCTATGGTCATCGTTACCCTCTGTGTCTATATCTGTATGGCCTGTACATAGTCATCCTCTGTGTCTATATCTGTATGACCTGTACATCGTCATCCTCTGTGTCTATATCTGTATGGCCTGTCTATGGTCATCGTCATCCTCTGTGTCTATATCTGTATGGCCTGTCTATGGTCATTGTCATCCTCTGTGTCTATATCTGTATGGCCTGTACATAGTCATCCTCTGTGTCTATATCTGTATGACCTGTACATCGTCATCCTCTGTGTCTATATCTGTATGGCCTGTACATGGTCATCGTCACCCTCTGTGTCTATATCTGTATGGCCTGTCTATGGTCATCGTCACCCTCTGTGTCTATATCTGTATGGCCTGTACATGGTCATCGTCACCCTCTGTGTCTATATCTGTATGACCTGTACATCGTCATCCTCTGTGTCTATATCTGTATGGCCTGTACATGGTCATCGTCACCCTCTGTGTCTATATCTGTATGGCCTGTACATGGTCATCGTCATCCTCTGTGTCTATATCTGTATGGCCTGTCTATGGTCATCGTCATCCTCTGTGTCTATATCTGTATGGCCTGTACATGGTCATCGTCATCCTCTGTGTCTATATCTGTATGGCCTGTACATGGTCATCGTCATCCTCTGTGTCTATATCTGTATGGCCTGTCTATGGTCATCGTCATCCTCTGTGTCTATATCTGTATGGCCTGTCTATGGTCATCGTCACCCTGTGTGTCTATATCTGTATGGCCTGTACATTGTCCATGGTCATCCTCTGTGTCTATATCTGTATGGCCTGTACATTGTCCATGGTCATCCTCTGTGTCTATATCTGTATGGCCTGTACATTGTCCATGGTCATCCTCTGTGTCTATATCTGTATGGCCTGTACATTGTCCATGGTCATCCTCTGTGTCTATATCTGTATGGCCTGTACATTGTCCATGGTCATCCTCTGTGTCTATGTCCGGGACGGCCGTTAGGGGAGGTGGTGGAGAAGAGGGTTAAAGGACTGATGGATGCAGCTGTGTTGTTGTTGTTGTTGTCATTGTGTAATTATTATCAGGTTTTGGTGTGACACGTTGGCTGGAAGACTTGTGGAGATGGTAAGGGTGGATGGGGAGGGTGGATGGTGTTGGTGGGTGAATGAAGTCTGTGTGTCTTGTTGTCCAGGGGTGCCTATGATGTGACTGTGTGGGGCATTGGTGCCCTTAGTATGTGCTGAGGGGGCTGGGGTAGTGGTGGTGCTGGTGGTGGTCTGAATGTGTTTTCATCCGTTTCAGTTTGTTTGTTTGTTTGTTTTCTTTTCCTTGCAGACGAAGATATGCATTTCCTCACAATGTAGCCTGCACTGTTTTACTGAGGGACCGACAAAGGGACAGACATAAAGAGCATACGTTACACAGGACCTCTAGACTTTGTTAACCGTAGAACTTATGTGATTATACATGGCTTATGTGATATATACATGGCTTATGTGATATATACATGGCTTATGTGATGTATACATGGCTTATGTGATATATACATGGCTTATGTGATATATACATGGCTTATGTGATATATACATGGCTTGTGTGATGTATACATGGCTTATGTGATATATACATGGCTTATGTGATATATACATGGCTTATGTGATGTATACATGGCTTATGTGATATATACATGGCTTATGTGATATATACATGGCTTATGTGATATATACATGGCTTGTGTGATGTATACATGGCTTGTGTGATGTATACATGGCTTATGCCATGATCACTGTACATCTTGTCCATATCTTATGTGATATATACATGGCTTATGTGATGTATACATGGCTGTGTGATGTATACATGGCTTATGCCATGATCACTGTTCATCTTGTCCATATCTTATGTGATATATACATGGCTTATGTGATGTATACATGGCTTATGTGATGTATACATGGCTTATGTGATGTATACATGGCTTATGTGATGTATACATGGCTTATGTGATGTATACATGGCTTATGTGATATATACATGGCTTATGCGATGATCACTGTAATCTTGTCCATATTTATGTGATGTTACAAGTACAATGTAATGGTTTTGCATGATAATTGTTCATCTTGTCCATTCTTTATGTGACAGACAGGTACATGGCTTATTCCATGACCATTGTTCATCTTGTTCACACAAGGGAATCAGTAGTATCAGTGATGTGGAATTATTATGAGTGTAGTGATGACATCTTGTGAAACGTCAGTTCTCTGTCATGCTACATGTACCAGTTCCATGTATGTGATGTGACAGTCATGTTCATGTGTATGTGACAGTCATGTTCCATGTGATGTGAGTGTACAGTCATGTTCCATGTTATGTGACAGTCATGTTCATGTTAGTGCCCAGTCATGTTCCATGTGATGTGACAGTCATGTTCCATGTTTGTGACAAGTCATGTTCCATGTGATGTGACAGTCATGTTCCATGTTATGTGACAAAGTCATGTTCCATGTGATGTGTACAAAGTCATGTTCCATGTGATGTGACAGTCATGTTCCATGTGATGTGACAGTCATGTTCCATGTGATTGTGACAAGTCATGTTCCATGTGATGTGACAGTCATGTTCCATGTGATTGACAGTCATGTTCCATGTGATGTGACAGTCATGTTCCATGTGATGTGACAGTCATGTTCCATGTGATGTGCAGTTGTTACAATGTTGGTCATGTTCCATGTGATGTGACAAGTCATGTTCATGTATGTACAAAGTCATGTTCCATGTGACGTAATGTGCATGTCATGTTCCATGTGACGTGATGTGACAGTATGTTCCATGTGATTGACAGTCATGTTCCATGTGACGTGATGTGCAAAGTCATGTTCCATGTGATGTGATGTGACAATGTCATGTTCCATGTGATGTGATGTGACAAAGTCATGTTCCATGTGGTGATGTGACAAGTCATGTTCCATGGATGTGATGTGACAAAGTCATGTTCCATGTGAGTGATGTGACAATGTATGTTCCATGTGATGTGTGACAAGTCATGTTCCATGTGATGATGTGACAAAGTCATGTTCCATGTGATGTGATGTGACAATGTCATGTTCCATGTGATGTGATGTGACAAAGTCATGTTCCATTGTGTATGTGACAAGTCAGTCATGTATGTGATGTGACAATGTCATGTTCCATGTGAGTGATGTGACAAAGTCATGTTCCATGTGAGTGATGTGACAATGTCATGTTCCATGTGATGTGATGTGACAAATTCATGTTCCATGTGATGTGATGTGACAATGTCATGTTCCATGTGACGTGATGTGACAATGTCATGTTCCATGTGTGATGTGACAAAGTCATGTTCCATGTGATGTGATGTGACAAAGTCATGTTCCATGTGATGTGATGTGACAATGTCATGTTCCATGTGATGTGATTGACAATGTCATGTTCCATGTGATGATGTGACAATGTCATGTTCCATGTGTATGTGACAAAGTCATGTTCCATGTGATGTGATGTGACAATGTCATGTTCCATTGAGTGATGTGCATGTCTGTTCATGTGATGTGACAATGTCATGTTCCATGTGATGTGATGTGACAAGTCATGTTCCATGTGACTGATGTGACAAGTCATGTTCCATGTGATGTGAGTGACAATGTCATGTTCCATGTGATGTGATGTGACAATGTCATGTTCCATGTGACGTGATGTGACAAAGTTATGTTCCATGTGATGTGATGTGACAATGTCATGTTCCATGTGATGTGATGTGACAAAGTCATGTTCCATGTGATGTGATGTGACAATAGTCCATGTACATGTGACATGATGTTCGTGATGTGACAATGTCATGTTCCATGTGATGTGATGTGACAATGTCATGTTCCATGTGAGTGATGTGACAAGTCATGTTCCATGTGATGTGATGTGACAATGTCATGTTCCATGTGATGTGATGTGACAATGTCATGTTCCATGTGATGTGATGTGACAAAGTTATGTTCCATGTGATGTGATGTGACAATGTCATGTTCCATGTGATGTGATGTGACAATGTCATGTTCCATGTGATTGATGTGACAATGTCATGTTCCATGTGACGTGATGTGACAAAGTCATGTTCCATGTGATGTGATGTGACAATGTCATGTTCCATGTGATGTGATGTGACAATGTCATGTTCCATGTGAGTGATGTGACAATGTCATGTTCCATGTGACGTGATGTGACAAGTCATGTTCCATGTGAGTGATGTGACAATGTCATGTTCCATTGACGTGATGTGACAATGTCATGTTCCATGTGATGTGTGACAATGTCATGTTCCATGTGATGTGATGTGACAAAGTCATGTTCCATGTGAGTGATGTGACAATGTCATGTTCCATGTGATGTGATGTGACAATGTCATGTTCCATGTGATGTGATGTGACAATGTCATGTTCCATGTGAGTGATGTGACAAGTTATGTTCCATGTGATGTGATGTGACAATGTCATGTTCCATGTGATGTGATGTGACAAAGTCATGTTCCATGTGATGTGATGTGACAATGTCATGTTCCATTGACGTGATGTGACAATGTCATGTTCCATGTGATGTGACAATGTCATGTTCCATGTGATGTGATGTGACAATGTCATGTTCCATGTGATATGATGTGACAATGTCATGTTCCATGTGACGTGATGTGACAAAGTCATGTTCCATGTGATGTGATGTGACAATGTCATGTTCCATGTAACGTGATGTGACAAAGTTATGTTCCATGTGACGTGATGTGACAAAGTCATGTTCCATGTGATGTGATGTGACAATGTCATGTTCCATGTGATGTGATGTGACAATGTCATGTTCCATGTGATGTGATGTGACAATGTCATGTTCCATGTGATGTGACAAAGTTATGTTCCATGTGATGTGACAAAGTCATGTTCCATGCGATGTGACAATGTCATGTTCCATGTGATGTAACAAAGTCATGTTCCATGTGATGTGACAAAGTCATGTTCCATGTGATGTGACAAAGTCATGTTCCATGTGATGTGATAAAGTCATGTTCCATGTGATGTGATGTGACAATGTCATGTTCCATGTGATGTGACAAAGTCATGTTCCACGTGATGTGACAAAGTCATGTTCCATGTGATGTGACAAAGTCATGTTCCATGTGATGTGACAATGTCATGTTCCATGTGATGTGACAAAGTCATGTTCCATGTGATGTGTCAAAGGTCATGTTCCATGTGATGTGATGTGACAATGTCATGTTCCATGTGATGTGACAAAGTCATGTTCCATGTGATGTGATGTGACAATGCCATGTTCCATGTGATGTGACAAAGTCATGTTCCATGTGATGTGACAAAGTCATGTTCCATGTGATGTGATGTGACAATGTCATGTTCCATGTGATGTGACAAAGTCATGTTCCATGTGATGTGATGTGACAATGTCATGTTCCATGTGATGTGACAATGTCATGTTCCATGTGATGTGACAAATTTATGTTCCATGTGATGTGATGTGACAAAGTCATGTTCCACGTGATGTGACAATGTCATACGATGTGTGTGTTGGTTCAGAGACTGGTGCCATCAGATGTCGTGCAGTGTGAAGCACCTGTGTGTCAGGGGTAGTACCTCCACTACCTCCACCACCACCACCACCACCACCACTCTCACCAGAAATGTGTTTTTTCTGTCACCTGTCACCCTCAAAACGCGTGTACCCGTCCTCCCTCCACACAGACCTGTCAATACCATCTCCACACACACATCAGTCAATACCTCCCTCCACACACACCCTCCACACACGCACCTGTCAATACCTCCCTCCTCATCCTTTCCCTCACACCGCCCCCCTCCTCCCTTCCCCGCATGTTAACCCAGTTCACCTTCCGGCCCTTGACCTACTTTCCTGTCCTTTTTTTACAGGCACGTCAGTTATCTCCCCTGTTGCACGTGCATCAGAAGTGGAACAATATTGTGATCAATGCCCCATCAGTTCTCAGTCAGGGTGGGCGAATGGTTAGATCAATGAGGTTTTACGCTTAGTCATTGAGGGGTAAGGGGTGAGGGGGGGTGCAGGGGAAGAGGAGGAAGATGGTTAAGTGAATGCCAACTTCCCGCCATTCTGAAATGTCATGTTTTGAAACAAAGACTGTGACTGCCAGATAGAGTTTTTTTGTTGCCATATAAACATGTACTGACAATAGATGGCGGCGTCAGGGAAAAACGGCATTTCAAACTGAAATAGTGATTGACAGTTGGCGAAAATCTGAGGTACAAAAACCTTTAGTAAATCATTTATTGACAGTAGACGAAAATTTGAGGTACAAAAACCTTTAGTAAAGCATTTATTGACAGTAGACGAAAACTTGAGATACAAAAACCTTTAGTAAATTATTTATTGACAGTAGATGAAGAGTTGTGGTACAAAAACCTTTAGTAAATCATTTATTGTCAGTAGATGAAGAGTTGTGGTACAAAAACCTTTAGTAAATCATTTATTGACAGTAGATGAAGAGTTGTGGTACAAAAACCTTTAGTAAATCATTTATTGACAGTAGATGAAGAGTTGTGGTACAAAAACCTTTAGTAAATCATTTTGCAGTAATGAGAGTTGTGGTACAAAACCTTTGTAATAATTAGTAATGAAGAGTTGTGGTACAAAAACCTTTAGTAAATTATTTATTGTCAGTAGATGAAGAGTTTGGTACACAAACTTTTAATGAATCATTTACTGACAATAAATGAAAACCATGGAACAAAACCTCACAAACTAAATCATTTATTGACAGTAGATAAAAAAAATGTTGGAAAAATATTTCGGACTCATCATTCATGAAAACACGAGCAACAAAAGCTTGTAAAGTGATTGGTTTTCTTGTTCTTCTGGTTCTTGTAAAGTGATTGGTTTTCTTGTTCTTCTGGTTCTTGTAAAGTGATTGGTTTTTTCTTTGGTTCTTGTAAAGTGATTGGTTTTCTTGTTCTTCTGGTTCTTGTAAAGTGAACCAGTAAACGGACCAGGGAGAAAGAAAGCAGTTGAAGAGAAAGAGCGTGTGGTGTGAGTACAGTGGCAATGTTTGAAGCGTATTGTACACTGTTCTATTTCACACATCCATCGGCCTTCAGTACACTGAAATAGTTGTCACAAAGTCAGTCACACTGCTTTTTGTCTTGTTAGACCGATGAAAGTTCATTATGCTGATGCCAGGTTTCTGCGGACATCAATGCCATAGAACGTCGACAGACTGGAACCAATATTGATCAGCATAATGTATTCTGTATCATTGTCTTATGGCTTGTCTCTGGATATCACACTGTGTGCTTTTTTGGTCTGGTTCCTGTGACTGATGATGAAGTCCACAAGTACACTGTGGCTTTGGTCTGGTTCCTGTGACTGGTGATGAAGTCCACAAGTTTCACTGTGTAGCTTTGGTCTGGTTCCTGTGACTGATGATGAAGTCCACAAGTACACTGTGGCTTTGGTCTGGTTCCTGTGACTGATGTGAAGTCCACAAGTACACTGTGGCTTTGGTCTGGTTCCTGTGACTGATGATGAAGTCCACAAGTACACTGTGGCTTTGGTCTGGTTCCTGTGACTGATGATGAAGTCCACAAGTACATGTGGCTTTGGTCTGGTTCCTGTGACTGATGATGAAGTCCACAAGTACACTGTTGGCTTTGGTCTGGTTCCTGTGACTGATGATGAAGTCCACAAGTACACTGTGGCTTTGGTCTGGTTCCTGTGACTGATGATGAAGTCCACAAGTACACTGTGGCTTTGGTCTGGTTCCTGTGACTATGATGACGTCCACAAGTACACTGTGGCTTTGGTCTGGTTCCTGTGACTGATGATGAAGTCCACAAGTACACTGTGGCTTTGGTCTGGTTCCTGTGACTAATGATGAAGTCCACAAGTACACTGTGGCTTTGGTCTGGTTCCTGTGACTAATGATGAAGTCCACAAGTACACTGTGGCTTTGGTCTGGTTCCTGTGACTGATGCTGAAGTCCACAAGTACACTGTGGCTTTGGTCTGGTTCCTGTGACTGATGATGAGTCCACAAGTACACTGTTGGCTTTGGTCTGGTTCCTGTGACTGATGCTGAAGTCCACAAGTACACTGTGGCTTTGGTCTGGTTCCTGTGACTGATGCTGAAGTCCACAAGTACACTGTGGCTTTGGTCTGGTTCCTGTGACTAATGATGAAGTCCACAAGTACACTGTGGCTTTGGTCTGGTTCCTGTGACTGATGCTGAAGTCCACAAGTACACTGTGGCTTTGGTCTGGTTCCTGTGACTAATGATGAAGTCCACAAGTACACTGTGGCTTTGGTCTGGTTCCTGTGACTAATGATGAAGTCCACAAGTACACTGTGGCTTTGGTCTGGTTCCTGTGACTGATGATGAAGTCCACAAGTACACTGTGGCTTTGGTCTGGTTCCTGTGACTAATGATGAAGTCCACAAGTACACTGTGACCTTGGTCTGGTTCCTGTGACTAATGATGAAGTCCACAAGTACACTGTGGCTTTGGTCTGATTCCTGTGACTAATGATGAAGTCCACAAGTACACTGTGGCTTTGGTCTGGTTCCTGTGACTGATGATGAAGTCCACAAGTACACTGTTGGCTTTGGTCTGGTTCCTGTGACTAATGATGAAGTCCACAAGTACACTGTGGCTTTGGTCTGGTTCCTGTAACTGATGATGAAGTCCACAAGTACACTGTGCTTGGTCTGGTTCCTGTGACTAATGATGAAGTCCACAGTACACTGTTGGCTTTGGTCTGGTTCCTGTGACTGATGATGACGTCCACAAGTACACTGTTGGCTTTGGTCTGGTTCCTGTGACTGATGATGACGTCCACAAGTACACTGTTGGCTTTGGTCTGGTTCCTGTGACTGATGATGACGTCCACAAGTACAGATGAGAGGGACAGAAGTGTCAGCTACAGCTGTTTTATACCTTCTGTTATTTGTGGGGAGACACACAGCGTGAAGGTGATGGTCCATAGCACATAGAACGTGTCTTAAGTCTTCTTTATGGGGAGACACACAGCGTGAGGACGGTGGTCCATGCTGACTACATGTACAGCTGTATATTATAAGTTGTATTGATTATGGGGAGACACACAGCATGAAGATGACGGTCCATGCTGACTACATGTACAGCTGTATATTATAAGTTGTATTGATTATGGGGAGACACACAGCGTGAAGATGATGGTCCATGCTAACTACATGTCTACATGTACAACTGTTTATTATAAGTTGTATTATTTATGGGGAGACATAGAGCGTGAAGATGGTGGTCCATGCCAGGTACAGCTGTTTAAAATCTTATTTGTGGAGGGAGGAAAACAGATCAGCTCATCACATGGACCTGACAGACGCACAGGACGACATCTTTCTGACACTATACATGTCTTCATGCTGACATCACATGTTCAATGCATTCAGTTCACGTTGACGATAAACTTCATCGTCTCCGTTCACTATCTTGCTTCTGAACAACTAGCAGTTTGTGACATCATTTTTTTCTGTTTTGTGACATCATTTTTTTCTGTTTTGTGACATCATTTTTTTCTGTTTTGTGACATCATTTTTTTTCTGTTTTGTGACATCATTTTTTTCTGTTTTGTGACATCATTTTTTTCCGTTTGAACAGTTACACCTCAAATGGTCAGTCTGGTGGTGTGGATAAATCATTTTTATCCCATATCTGTTCTTCACAGTTGCCCCACGAGGCCACTGTTCATTTGTTTTATATATGAACAGTGGGCAAAAGTGTAGAACGAAATCTGGAGAGTGTGTGGGACAGCCCTATATTGTACATAGTTGGAGACTGTGGTCCTGTCTGGTATGGACACCCATCTGTGTGGGACAGCCCTGATTGACACATATGTTGGTGACTGTGGTCCTGTCTGGTATAGACACCCATCTGTGTGGGACAGCCCTAACTGACACATATGTTGGTGACTGTGGTCCTGTCTGGTATGGACACCATCTGTGTGGGACAGCCATGACACATATGTTGGTGATTGTGATCCTGTCTGGTATGGACACCCATCTGTGTGGGACAGCCCTAACTGACACATATGTTGGTGACTGTGGTCCTGTCTGGTATGAACACCCATCTGTGTGGGACAGCCCTAACTGACACATATGTTGGTGACTGTGGTCCTGTCTGGTATAGACACCCATCTGTGTGGGACAGCCCTAACTGACACATATGTTGGTGACTGTGGTCCTGTCTGGTATGGACACCCATCTGTGTGGGACAGCCCTAACTGACACATATGTTGGTGACTGTGGTCCTGTCTGGTATAGACACCCACCTGTGTGGGACAGCCCTAACTGACACATATGTTGGTGACTGTGGTCCTGTCTGGTATGGACACCCATCTGTGTGGGACAGCCCTAACTGACACATATGTTGGTGACTGTGGTCCTGTCTGGTATGGACACCCATCTGTGTGGGACAGCCCTAACTGACACATATGTTGGTGACTGTGGTCCTGTCTGGTATGGACACCCATCTGTGTGGGACAGCCCTAACTGACACATATGTTGGTGACTGTGGTCCTGTCTGGTATGGACACCCATCTGTGTGGGACAGCCCTGATTGACACATATGTTGGTGACTGTGGTCCTGTCTGGTATAGACACCCACCTGTGTGGGACAGCCCTAACTTGACACATATGTTGGTGACTGTGGTCCTGTCTGGTATGGACACCCATCTGTGTGGGACAGCCCTAACTGACACATATGTTGGTGACTGTGGTCCTGTCTGGTATGGACACCCATCTGTGTGGGACAGCCCTAACTGACACATATGTTGGTGACTGTGGTCCTGTCTGGTATGGACACCCATCTGTGTGGGACAGCCCTAACTGACACATATGTTGGTAACTGTGGTCCTGTCTGGTATGGACACCCATCTGTGTGGGACAGCCCTAACTGACACATATGTTGGTGACTGTGGTCCTGTCTGGTATGGACACCCATCTGTGTGGGACAGCCCTAACTGACACATATGTTGGTGACTGTGGTCCTGTCTGGTATGGACACCCATCTGTGTGGGACAGCCCTGATTGACACATATGTTGGTGACTGTGGTCCTGTCTGGTATAGACACCCACCTGTGTGGGACAGCCCTAACTGACACATATGTTGGTGACTGTGGTCCTGTCTGGTATGGACACCCATCTGTGTGGGACAGCCCTAACTGACACATATGTTGGTGACTGTGGTCCTGTCTGGTATGGACACCCACCTGTGTGGGACAGCCCTAACTGACACATATGTTGGTGACTGTGGTCCTGTCTGGTATGGACACCCATCTGTGTGGGACAGCCCTAACTGACACATATGTTGGTGACTGTGGTCCTGTCTGGTATGGACACCCATCTGTGTGGGACAGCTCTAACTGACACATATGTTGGTGACTGTGGTCCTGTCTGGTATGGACACCCATCTGTGTGGGACAGCCCTAACTGACACATATGTTGGTGACTGTGGTCCT
>CM060306.1:1910909-1915909 GCA_030674185.1 Monoplex corrugatus
ACAAAGAAATACTATATCAACAATCACACATCACTTATCATTACAAAGAAATACTATATCAACAATCACATACAAAGTATCGCTACAAAGAAATACTATATCAACAATCACACATCAAGTATCATTACAAAGAAATACTATATCAACAATCACACATCATGTATCATTACAAAGAAATACTATATCAACAATGACACATCATGTATCATTACAAAGAAATACTATATCAACAGTCATATACACAGTAACATTACAAAGAAATACTATATCAACAATCACACATCATGTATCATTACAAAGAAATACTATATCAACAATCACACATCAAGTATCATGACAAAGAAATACTATATCAACAATCACACATCATGTAATATTTCAAAGAAATACTATATCAACAATCACACATCAAGTATCGTTACAAAGAAATACTATATCAACAATCACATACAAAGTATCGTTACAAAGAAATACTATATCAACAATCACACATCAAGTATCATTACAAAGAAATACTATATCAACAATCACACATCACGTATCATGACAAAGAAATACTATATCAACAATCACATACAAAGTAATATTACAAAGAAATACTATATCAACAATCACACATCAAGTATCATTACAAAGAAATACTATATCAACAATCACATACAAAGTAATATTACAAAGAAATACTATATCAACAATCACACATCAAGTATCATTACAAAGAAATACTATATCAACAATCACATACAAAGTAATATTACAAAGAAATACTATATCAACAATCACACATCACGTATCGTAACAAAGAAATACTATATCAACAATCACACATCAAGTAAGGTGTTCGTCTGTCGTCGTCGACAATGACGGCTTTATAAAGTTGCTTTGAGTCAGTGTGTCCGGAGGTGACAGATCAATCCGATCCGGGCACGGAAGTAACGTCCACAGGTTGGACATCAATGGTCGGTTACTGTGGTTGAAGGGTTTGCAGCCCTAGCTTTCCGTGCAGCTCGTTTTTCTTGTGCAGATTGGATACGAGACACTTCTGAAGTGGTACATCCGGTTTTGATTCTTCTACGCCAGACTGTACGGTCGAGGGCAAGTATCGTTACAAAGAAATACTATGTCCGCAAATGAATATAAAGTATCATCTGGAAGAAATTCATGTTCAGTTGTCGTGCAAAGTAGTTTGGTCATTGTGAAACTGTATTAGTAGTTGATTGGAATGTTGGGAAGTAGAAGAGCAAATTGATTCATGAGATATGGTGTACATGTATATCTCTACTTAACTATTGTGAAACTGGGACATTCCTCGTGTTCTCTGGCAATGTTTCCTGAACTAGTTCCTGACTACATGAAGCTGGACTGAAAGAAGCCAGGTCTGGTAGATAGGGATGTTTTCCCCCGTTGCTTGTGAGATTTACAGAGAAGGAACTGGGTCTACTTTCTGGAGCTTGTCCATTCACGACAAAGTCCAAATTTAGATATTGATGTTATATGATTCCTTGTATTTCTAAGTCTGTTACACTAATGGTTTTCAACAGAACGAGTTTAAAAACCTAGTTTATGCAGATCACTGAGAGGTTTGAGAACATTGCCACTGGCTAAATCCCAAAAGGAAGACACACAGCCTGTTATGATTGGAGATGTGCATAGAAGAATATTTTTCTTGATTTTAGGGCCAAGAAATGTTTTTACTTCAGATAACTGAACTGTTTTTCATTGAACTAGTTTTGTACAGCTTGTTTATATGATTTGACCAGGAAAATTACGCCTAAGAGTTTGTGAAAACCGCCTTCTTAAACAGCCTCGTTTTTACATGGATCAATTTTTTGAAAAAGAAATTCAAGAGAGAGAGATAGAGACAGACAGACAGACAGACAGAGAGAGACAGACAGACAGAGAGACAGAAAGAGACAGACAGACAGACAGACAGACAGACAGAGAGAGAGAGAGAGAGAGAGAGGGGGGGGTGGGGGAGGCCCCATAGGAACAGACTACACTATGGCAGACGTGTGTTTACCAGAAGACAGAAATAATTAGAGAAAGAGTTAGCGCTGACGTACATTTTGCCCCTGTTTTTGTTTCTATAGTGACGTATTTTTTGTAAGGGATGTTGATTTTTCTGTTTCATTTGCTTCTATTTTAAACAGGATTTTGGGCAACGATTTATTTTAGTACTGGTGTATATTTTCAAATCTTAATCATTTTTAATGTTTGTTGTTGTCTTTTCATAAAGTGACGTCATTTGTAACAATGACGTAGGTTGCCAGTTTAGCTGTGAGTGGTGATGTGGTGCATTCTGTGAGTTTGTACTGGTTAGCGGTCTGCGTTTGGAGAGAAGTCAGAGCAGGGAACGTCTGTTTGTCTTCAGGCTGCTGCCGTTGATTAGCTTTCAATTAGCATGCCTCTGGCTTCAATCGTCTGCTGAACAAAGAAAGGCAGCAGTAGGAGTAACTGGGGAATAATTCTATAATTATGGAACACGGAGAGAGTATGTACTGAAGTGTAGTTGGTGACCATACATTCAAATGCATAATACATGTTGAGTGTATATGTGTACTGGCACCACTCAGACACACCCACAGAGGTGTATTATAGACTCCAGCATACACTCCCTGACCAATCATTGCTTCATTACTATTTCCTATACACCTGTACAATGAGATTTAGCAGGTAGATGAACCTACACAGGTCACCTGGCGTAACTCACGTAACAGATGTGGAATCATTCTACGGTTCTGTCTACCCAGCAACAAGCAAAGTCAGAACATATTGGAAACAGCTTTCATGTGGTTTCTAAGACGAATGTTAAGCGTTCCATGGACAGCAAAGAAAACAAACGAGACAGTCTTGAAATAGAAAAGCACAAAAATAACATTAATGAAGAAAATTAGGAAAAGACAGCAACATTTATAGGACATTTTATGAGGCAAGAGAAATTAGAGCACCTAGTCACAACAGGAAAGATGGAGGGATAGAGAACACCAGGTAGACCCAGGGAGAAAATAATGGACGGACTTGCCGAGTGGCTGAGGACAGAGAGGGTGAAAGATGTGCTTGTAGCGACAAAGGATAGATTTATATTGAGGGCCATGATCACCAACGCCAACATCACTGCCATGGCCTTCCTGTGGTTCTGAAGCTTGAACATCTGGTGTTATGAGCTGGAAGGGCTGGCTGATTGACTGGCATCTGATGTTGTAAACTGGAAAGGCTGGCTGGTTGACTGGCATCTGGTGTTGTAAGCTGGAAGGGCTGGCTGGTTGACTGGCATCTGATGTTGTAAACTGGAAAGGCTGGCTGGTTGACTGGCATCTGGTGTTGTGAGCTGGAAGGGCTGGCTGGTTGACTGGCATCTGGTGTAAGCTGGAAAGGCTGGCTGGTTGACTGGCATCGGGTGTTGTAAGCTGGAAAGGCTGGCTGGTTGACTGGCATCTGGTGTTGTGAGCTGGAAAGGCTGGCTGGTTGACTGGCATCTGCTGTTGTAAGCTGGAAGGGCTGGCTGGTTGACTGGTGTTGTAAGCTGGAAGGGCTGGCTGGTTGACTGGCATCTGGTGTAAGCTGGAAAGGCTGGCTGGTTGACTGGTGTTGTAAGCTGGAAGGGCTGGCTGGTTGACTGGTGTTGTAAGCTGGAAAGGCTGGCTGGTTGACTGGCATCTGGTGTTGTAAGCTGGAAGGGCTGGCTGGTTGACTGGTGTTGTAAGCTGGAAGGGCTGGCTGGTTGACTGGCATCTGGTGTAAGCTGGAAAGGCTGGCTGGTTGACTGGTGTTGTAAGCTGGAAGGGCTGGCTGGTTGACTGGTGTTGTAAGCTGGAAAGGCTGGCTGGTTGACTGGCATCTGGTGTTGTAAGCTGGAAGGGCTGGCTGGTTGACTGGTGTTGTAAGCTGGAAGGGCTGGCTGGTTGACTGGCATCTGGTGTAAGCTGGAAAGGCTGGCTGGTTGACTGGTGTTGTAAGCTGGAAGGGCTGGCTGGTTGACTGGCATCTGGTGTAAGCTGGAAAGGCTGGCTGGTTGACTGGCGTTGTAAGCTGGAAGGGCTGGCTGGTTGACTGGCATCTGGTGTTGTAAGCTGGAAAGGCTGGCTGGTTGACTGGCATCTGGTGTAAGCTGGAAGGGCTGGCTGGTTGACTGGTGTTGTAAGCTGGAAGGGCTGGCTGGTTGACTGGTGTTGTAAGCTGGAAAGGCTGGCTGGTTGACTGGCATCTGCTGTTGTAAGCTGGAAGGGCTGGCTGGTTGACTGGTGTTGTAAGCTGGAAGGGCTGGCTGGTTGACTGGCATCTGGTGTAAGCTGGAAAGGCTGGCTGGTTGACTGGTGTTATAAGCTGGAAGGGCTGGCTGGTTGACTGGTGTTGTAAGCTGGAAAGGCTGGCTGGTTGACTGGCATCTGGTGTTGTAAGCTGGAAGGGCTGGCTGGTTGACTGGTGTTGTAAGCTGGAAGGGCTGGCTGGTTGACTGGCATCTGGTGTAAGCTGGAAAGGCTGGCTGGTTGACTGGTGTTGTAAGCTGAAAGGGCTGGCTGGTTGACTGGTGTTGTAAGCTGGAAGGGCTGGCTGGTTGACTGGCATCTGGTGTAAGCTGGAAAGGCTGGCTGGTTGACTGGTGTTGTAAGCTGGAAGGGCTGGCTGGTTGACTGGCATCTGGTGTTGTAAGCTGGAAAGGCTGGCTGGTTGACTGGCATCTGGTGTAAGCTGGAAGGGCTGGCTGGTTGACTGGTGTTGTAAGCTGGAAGGGCTGGCTGGTTGACTGGTGTTGTAAGCTGGAAGGGCTGGCTGGTTGACTGGCATCTGGTGTTGTAAGCTGGAAGGGCTGGCTGGTTGACTGGTGTTGTAAGCTGGAAAGGCTGGCTGGTTGACTGGCATCTGGTGTTGTAAGCTGGAAGGGCTGGCTGGTTGACAGGTCAGATGGCCAGATCACTTGATCCGTTGTTGTGTAATGTAGTGGTTGACAGGTGTTGTTCCAACCATCTCATCAATCGTTTCATTTCTAATTATGTCTGTTT
>CM060306.1:1920909-1928409 GCA_030674185.1 Monoplex corrugatus
TTTCAAACTTGCCGTTGCTATTCTATACACATGACATTTGTTTACAGTAACAAGTACAGCGAGAGAGAGAGAGAGAGAGAGAGAGAGAGAGAGAGAGAGAGAGACTGAGAGAGACAGACAGACAGACAGACAGACAGACAGACAGACAGAGACAGAGAGAGACAGAGTTTGGGCTGTGTCAAAGAAGGATTCATTATAGGGACAACCCACATACGCTCCACCTAAACCTGTGGTAATTGTCTATCACACTCCTTCATCGTGTGCAACACCCTACGTGCCCAGTCTTGAAATGGGGAGGGGGGTGGGGGTGGGGGGGGGGTGAGAGGGGAGGGGGTGGGGTGGGGGTGAGAGGGCAGCTATGACACACTAAGCTGACATGACCAAAATGATGAAGACATCAAGATGGGCAGTGAACAACCAGTTGTTCACAATAAAACATCAAGATGGTCAGTGAACAACCAGTTGTTAACAATAAAACATCAAGATGGTCAGTGAACAACCAGTTGTTCACAATAAAACATCAAGATGGTCAGTGAACAACCAGTTGTTCACAATAAAACATCAAGATGGCAGTGAACAACCAGTTGTTCACAATAAAACATCAAGATGGACAGTGAACAACCAGTTGTTCACAATAAAACATCAAGATGGACAGTGAACAACAGTTGTTCACAATAAAACATCAAGATGGACAGTGAACAACCAGTTGTTAACATATAAAACATCAAGATGGACAGTGAACAACCAGTTGTTAACAATAAAACATCAAGATGGACAGGACAACCAGTTGAACAATAACAACAGTCAAGATGAGGAGTGAGACAGACGACAGGACAGAGACAAGAGAACAAGACAGAGAGAAGGCAGGAACAAGAGCCAGGTACAGACAGAAAGACAACAGAGAGTAGAAGGGAGACAGAGAACAGACCAGTAGAAGACAAACAGATAGAGAACATCAGAGATGGACAGACAACATTGTTAACAACAGACAAAAACAACATGAGAGACACGTAGAGACAGACAGGTAAACAGACAAATGATCGGTGGAAGAACAGAAACAGACAGAAAAAAAACATGGATCAGAGTCTACAGCAAAGAAACAGAATAGTGGACAGACAGACAAAAGAATAGAGACAGAAGAGACAGACAGAGAAACAGACGAATAGATGGACAGACAGACAGACAAGACAGACAGTGAGACACAGATAGAGACAGACAGAGAAACAGACGAATAGAGGACAGACAGACAACAAACAGAGAGACAGAGATAGACAGACAGAGAAAGACGAATAGATGGACAGACAGACAGACAAAGACATAGAGACACAGATAGAGACAGACAGAGAAACAGACGATAGATGGACAGACAGACAAACAGACAGAGAGACACGATAGAGACGACAGAGAAACAGAAGAAAGATGGACAGACAGACAGACACAGACAGAGAGACAGAGAAGAGACAGACAGAGAAACAGACGAATAGATGGACAGACAGACAGCAAAACAGACGTAGAGACACGATAGAGACAGACAGAGAACAGACGAAAGATGGACAGACAGACAGACAGAGAGACACAGATAGAGACAGACAGAGAAACAGAAGAATAGATGGACAGACAGACAGACAAACAGACAGAGGGACACAGATAGAGACAGACAGAGAAACAGACGAATAGATGGACAGACAGACAAACAGACAGAGAGACACAGATAGAGACAGACAGAGAAACAGACATGAATGACAGACAGACAACAGACAGAGAGACACAGATAGAGACAGACAGAGAGGCAACAATAGCAGACAGACAGACAGACAGACAACGACAGAGAGTAGAGAGGCAGGAGGTAGAGACGTGCTGGATGAACTCCATTTCCGATGTATTGATATTGCCCGCGGCAACTGGGGTTTTCATCCCCTTTGCTTCCTCCATCCCCCCCCCACACACACACCCACACACACACCCACACACCCCTCTCCCTGTTTCTCTTTACCTCCCCCCCACCCCACCCCACCCTGCCCCTGTCATGACCCTTCCTACGCATCCTCATCTTTCTGGCTTGGAGATTCTGTTGTCCTGCTTTTTTTTTTTTTTTATCTCGTTAAAAAAATGCAATCTTAAAGTTGGGAGCTCCAGTTCATATCGGTCATTTGTGTCTGTCTGTTTGTCTGTGAGAACAATGCGTGAACAATAATTTCTCAGCTCATGAATTCACCACGTTTTGGTCGAAGCTGGGGACTGTTCAGGACTCGCGAAAAGTGTGAATTTTGGAGGTAGGGTACCAAGGTCAAGGTCACTCAGATCCCACAGAAAGCCTAAAATGTGTAGTTTTCAAGGTCGTTGTGAATAGAACTTTTAAAATGATCTTTGACAGTAGTCACAGTTTGTTCTGACTGTTGTGGGTATCTGCTATTGTCAGGCATGTACGTCAATGTTTTAGCTTCTTCAAGGTCACAGTGACAATGTGTGTGTATATGTGTCAATGTGTGTGTGTGTGTGTGTGTGTGTAGTGTTGTGTTGTGTTGTGTTGTGTTGTGTTGTGTTGTGGTTGTGTTGTGTTGTGTTGTGTTGTGTTGTGTTGTGTTGTGTTGTGGTGTGGTGTGGTGTGTGTGTGCGTATATGTGTGTGTGTGTGTGTGTGTGTGTGTTGTGTTTTGTTGTGTTGTGTTGTGTTGTGGTGTGTGTGTGCGTGTATATGTGTTGTGTGTGTGTGGTTGTTTGTGTTGTGTGTGTGTGTGTGTTGTGTTTGTGTGTTGTGGTTGTGTGTGTGTGTGTATATGTGTGTTGTGTTGTGTTGTGTTGTGTTGTGTTGTGTTGTGTGTGCGTGTATGTGTGTGTGTGTGTGTGTGTGTGTGTGTCGTGCCTGTGTGTACATGAATATAATGGCTGCGGGGGAGGAAGTAGAGTGAAGGGGGAAGGCGAGAGAGAAGAGAAGAGAAGAGAAGAGAGCAGAGACGACGAAGAGAGACAGAACGAAGAAGACAGACAGACAGAGACAGCGACAGACAGAGACAGACAAGACAGACAGAGACAGACAGACAGAAGACAGACAGACAGACAGAACAGCAAGACACAGACAGACACAGACAGACACAGACAGACAGACAGACACGACAGACAGACAACAGACACGGGACAAGACAGACAGACAGACAGACAGACACAGACAGACAGACAGACAGACAGACAGACACAGACAGACAGACAAGACAGACAGACAGACAGACAGACAGACAGACAGACAGACAGACAGACAGACAGAACAGACAGAGACAGACAGACGACAGACACAGACAGACAGACAGACACAGACAGACAGACAACAGACAGACAGACACAGACAGACAGACAGACACAGACGACAGACAGACAGACAGACACAGACAGACAGACAGACACAGACAGACAGACAGACACAGACAGAAACAGACACAGACAGACAGACAACGACAGACAGACAGACAGACAGCACGACAGACAGACACAGACACAGACAGACACAGACAGCACAGACAGACAGACAGACAGACACAACAGACAGACACGACACAGACAGACACAGACAGCAACAGACACACAGACAGACAGACACAGACAGACACAGACAAGAACAGACAGACAGACAGCCCAGACAGACAGACAGAGACAGACAGACAACAGAACAGACAACAGGACAGACAGACACAGACAACAGACACAGACAGACAGACACAGACAAGCACACAGACAGACAGACAGACAGACAGACAAACAACAGAACACAGACAGCAGACAGACACAGACAGACACAGACAGACAGACAGACAACAGACAGACACAGACAGACAGACACAGACAGACAGACACAGACAGACAGACACAGACAGACACAGACAGACAGACAGACGGAGAGCAGCCGTAGCATCAGCAGAAGAAGAAGATGGTGGAAAAGAACAAGAAGCAAAAGACAATTGTTCAAGGTGACAATTGCACACAAATGACGTCAAGATCTGACAGCCTGCAGACTTCCAGTGCAGCAATGGGTTTGACGTTTTATGATCGTTTTCCCAGCCACCATGAGTGCTGAGGTTTTGGGCAGACATTAAGGAAACACACATTTGTCTTCAAGTTGTGTGAGTGTGAGGTATGGTGTGATAATTACACGGGCAGCTCACACATGGTGGATACTGTTTATGATAAAAACAACATGGACAGTATATACACACATGGCCTCCTGCCTGTCTCTTGCCCGTGGTAACACTTCGCTTGGTCCTGTGAAACATGTAGAGTGGTCAGTATCAAATCAAGGACACGATCACACGGCTGACCTTAAGGTGCCCTCAGTGTGTGTATCGGTAGACATTGTGTTAATTAAAGGGAGGAAATCACCATGGGCTTCTTTACTTTCTGACCCTGCACGTACAAAGCTTGTCTTTTGGAAGTTTACTTTGTCCCAGACAGATGGAAGTCCATGATCGCCAACGCCATGCGGCAGGGCACCTGATGATGATGATGATTTAGTCCCAACCCTGGATATGACGAATATCTGACCCTGACCAAGCCTGACCCTGACCAAGCCTGACCCGACTAAGCATGACCCTGACTAAGCATGACCCTGACTAAGCATGACCCTGACCAAGCCTGACCCTGATTAAGTATGACCCTGACCAATCCTGGACATGACGAATATCTGACCCTGACCAAGCCTGACCCTGACTAAGCATGACCCTGACTAAGCATGACCCTGACCAAGCCTGACCCTGACCAAGCCTGACCCTGACCAGGCCTGACCCTGACCAAGCCTGACCCTGACCAAGCCTGACCCTGACTAAGCCTGACCCTGACCAAGCCTGACCCTGACCAAGTCTGACTCTGACCAAGCCTGACCCTGACCAAGCCTGACCCTGACCAAGCCTGGACATGACCAAACCT
Organism: Monoplex corrugatus; assembly: GCA_030674185.1. Taxonomy (NCBI): domain Eukaryota; kingdom Metazoa; phylum Mollusca; class Gastropoda; order Littorinimorpha; family Ranellidae; genus Monoplex; species Monoplex corrugatus. The sequence goes on from CM060306.1 coordinate 1,925,820, forward strand.
GACCCTGACCAAGCCTGACCCTGACCAAGCCTGGACATGACCAAGCCTGGACATGACGAAGCGTTTTCAACACAAATCACGACCTACCAGATGTGCTGCTTGAGGAGATGTGTCAACATGATCTGACTGGACATGAGCCATAGCATGGAGATCAGAAACATGGAGTGGACGACAGGAATCTTCCATCACAGCCAACATCAGAGAACCAGATAATTCAGACCTCACACGACAGCCATCTGACCATCCTGCTCATCCTGCACACAACATACTCACGGATGCCTGGCTTCAAGGCCACAAGCCATCTAAGGAAGACCTGGATTGATGGTGTCAAAGACACTCTGACCACACATGGCTTCACACCTGTCCAGGTACTCTGACCACACATGGCTTCACACCTGTCAAAGACAATCAGATCTCACGTGGCTTCACACCTGTCCAGGCACTCTGACCACACATGGCTTCACACCTATCCAGGTACTCTGACCACACATGGCTTCACACCTATCCAGGTACTCTGACCACACATGGCTTCACACCTATCCAGGCACTCTGACCACACATGGCTTCACACCACACCTGTCCAGGTACTCTGACCACACATGGCTTCACACCACACCTGTCCAGGTACTCTGACCACACATGGCTTCACACCATACCTGTCCAGGTACTCTGACCACATATGGCTTCACACCACACCTGTCCAGGTACTCTGACCACACATGGCTTCACACCTATCCAGGCCGTTTATCTCGCCAACCCCAGCTGTTTATACGCCAAGGTAGAAGTCAGAAGATGGTGGTACTGGCGATAGTGGTAGTGGTGTAACAGTGCTAGTCGTAGTGGTGACGGTGGTAGTGGTAGTAGTGGTAGTGGTGATGGTCTTAATGATGATGATGGTAATGGTAGTAGTTGTAGTGGTGGTGGTGGTGGCTGTAATCTATTGTATGAGTGCTTTTTTTCAGTCTCCACATTCTTTTTAAAAAAAATCGATTTTCATCTGTCGACCCATACAGGGTCTTCGCTCCTCCGTCTTTTCTCTTTGTTTCTTGCTCTTTTTCTTTGTGGTGTGTGTGTGTGTGTGTGTGTGTGTGTGTGTGTGTGTGTGTGTATGTGTGTGTGCGTGTGTGTGTGTATGTGTGTGTGTATGTGTATGTGTGTGTGTGTATGTGTGTATGTGTGTGTATGTGTGTGTTTTCTTGTGAGCACGTGCATGTATATATGTCAAGAAATAATACCATTTTATTTTTCTTCCTTCTTTCTAAAACATGAGTATTATTGTGCGTATGACTGACCCATCTTGCTGAGAAAGATATATACATATATGTGTGTGTGTGTGTATCAGAGGAGAGGAGAGGGAAAGGAGAGAGAGAGAATGAGAGAGAGAGAGACAGAGAGAGACACAGAGAGAGACAGACAAAGAGACAGAAACAGAGACAGAGACAGAGAGAGACAGGGCGTGAGTATGTGTGTGTGATCAGACACACCTATTTCCCATCACCTGTATACCTACCACACTTCACATCTCTCCCCAGGCAGACTGTGTGCCGTCTTTTGTCAGGAGGTAGGGTGGGAGGGGGAGGGAAGGGGGGAGAGAAGGTGTCGGAAGTCATTGTGTTAGGGGAAGGAAGAAGGAGAGCAGAACTGATTCCGTTAGGGGAAAAATTAATTGTGTTGTCGGCCATGATTGAAGCCTTCCCGTGATGCAGCGGGCTGTTTTTAGTGGGCGTCATGATGAAAGTGATGGATCATCGTATTACACTGGCTGACACCATTTACACCCCCCCCCTCCCTCACCCTCTCCCCTTGATAAACGGCGTTTTGATTTGCTCAGGAAGTAGTGTGTGTGTGTGTGTGTGTGTGTGTGTGTGTGTGTGTGTGTGTGTGTGTGGTGTGTGTGTGTGTGTGTGTGTGTGTGTGTGTTGTGTTGTGTGTGTGTGTGTTGTGTGTGTGTGGTGTGTGTGTGTGTGTGTGTGTGTGTGTGTGTGTATGTGTGTGTGTTCGTTCGTTCTTTGATTTAACGTCTTTTCACTATGGGTGATATTAGACGGGTGTCTAGATATTAGTGTGTGTGTATGTGTGTGTGTGTGTGAGTGTGTGTGTGTGTGTGTGTGTGTGTGTGTGTGTGTATGTGTGTGTGTGTGTGTGTGTATGTGTGTGTGTGTGTGTGTGTGTGTGTATGTGTGTGTGTGTGTGTGTGTGTGTATGTGTGTGTGTGTGTGTGTGTGATTTTAGGTGTTTTTTGTGTGTATGTGTGTCTGTGTCTATGTGGAGTAAGGTAGGAGTGTGTGTGTCTGTGTGTGTGCGTGCGTGCGTGCGTGTGTGTGTGTGTGTGTGTGTGTGTGTGTGTGTGTGTGTGTGTGTGTATGTGTGTGTGTGTGTATAAACCATGGAACTGATGGATCAGCGTTATATCTTTGACAACAGAAGTCAGTCCTCCATTGATTAACAGTGATCTGACTTGCCTGGACAATAGAATGGACATAATGGTGGTGGTGATGATGATGATAGCGTGCGTGCGTGTGTCTGTGTGTGTGTGTGTGTGTGTGTGTGTGTGTGTGTGTGTGTGTGTGTGTGTGTATGTGTGTGTGTG
>CM060306.1:1933409-1943409 GCA_030674185.1 Monoplex corrugatus
CGTATTTTTCGGTCTTGTAGATATGTGCTTCTTCCATTCTGCTTTCGTATGGCACAGTGAGTTCTATCAGAATCACTTGTTTCGAGGAGTCAGAGTGGAGAGCGATGTCTGGTCTCATGCCTGTCTTGCTGATGACATCTGGGTAATTTCTCCACTCTGGGAGGTCTGCTGTACACTCCCAGTCGACTGCTCCATCCAGAAGACCCTTTGGCAATGTGCTGGTTGTCATAGCCCTTTCGGGCCAGACCTGTTTCCCTCCTGCTTTGTAGAACGTTGTCATAGCAATTGGTGCGTTTGGGGTCATGGTTTTTTCGCTAACCACATCTGTGATCACTTTCAGAACTTGGTTGTGCCTCCATGTATACCTTCCTTGGGCTAGCGCTACTTTGCAAGAGCTTAGGACATGTTCCACTGTTTGTTTCTTCTGACAGAGCGGACATGCTGGGTCGTCTGCTTTCCCCCATTTCACTAAGTTTGCATTCGAGGGGAGCAGGTCATATACAGATCTGAGGAGGAAGCTTATCCTTAGAGGAGCCATGTGCCACATATCGTTCCAGCTGAGACTTCTTTGGAGTGCACTGTCCCATGTTGTCCATTGCCCCTGTTGACCTTGCTGGACTGCCTTCTGCACTCTTTTGACATCTTCTTCTTCCTTCAACTCCTGTATGATCATGTCTCTTTTTTCCTTCCCTTTGGCTTTGGACCACCACTGCATTTTTGTTGCTCCCAGTCCCTGTCTGTTGGTTTGCGTGTGTCCAATTATTTCTTTGATGCTGAGGTTTCTCTTGGCATTGTTTACAGCCTCTTGGACTTTCCACTTTCTGCCAGTTCTCAGCTTTGGATGAACTGCTCTCACGATATTGTCCTCCGATTCCTCCAGCATGCTCAACAGTCTTGCTTTTCCAACTTTGTATTCCTCCACTATGGATTTCAGAGGTAGCTTCAGCATTGCTTGACGACAGTAGAATGCAACATCAGTGAGACCAGGTGGGACACCGAGCCATTTTCTTGTGTATTTGTTGATTTTGGCTTCCATTGCTTCGACTGTGCTGGTGCAAATGTCATAGATTAGCAGTGGCCACAGCAGCTTTGGTATCAGCATGAACTGTAGACACCAGACTTTGTATTTGCCTGGCAGTCCGCAGTTATCTATTTTCTTCAGGCCTTCTTCTGCTGTTTGCTTGGTTTCACATCCCTTTGTGTGTCTTTCAGGGAGTCATCATACCATCTTCCGAGACTTTTTACTGGCTCTTCTGTGACAGTGGGGATGGCTTGGTTGGCTACCATGAATTTGACTGAATCTGCCACTTTTCCTTTTCGCAGTGAGAGACTTCGGGATTTCTTAGGTTTGAACCTCATTCTTGAAGAGGCCACCAGCTCATCCAGCTGCTTTAAGATTTGGTGTGTCTCTTCCTCATCCGTGGACAAGACTGTTGTGTCATCCATGAAAGCTTTCAGAGGAGGCATCTGGTATCCATCTCCCAGATTCACTGGACCTGAACTCTTCATTGCAGCTTTCAAGATGACTTCCATTGCCAACACGAACAGTATGGGAGAGATTGCACAGCCCATTGCAATGCCCACCTCTAGGTCTATCCAGTCCGTGGTGTATTCTTTGGTAGAGAACCGCATTGAGAACCCTTGGAAATACTTCCTCAGCATTGTTCGGATGTTTTCTGGGATGTGATACATTTCAAGAGCCAGCTGGATCATATCGTGTGGAACTGATCCATATGCATTCGCCAGATCAAGCCAAACTACGTCAATGTCTCTCTTCTCTGTTCTTGCTTTTTGGATGGCATCCCAAATCAACGTGGCATGTTCCAAGCATCCAGGCATTCCTGGTATGCCTCCCTTTTGGACTGACATATCCAGATACTTGTTTTCAGTCAGGTATTTTGTCAATCTTGCTGCCATAACAGAGAAGAAGATTTTCCCCTCGACGTTCAGAAGTGATATTGGCCTGAACTGATTGATGCTGCTGGAGTTCTGCTCCTTCGGAATGTACACTCCTTCAGCTCTCATCCATTGGTCGCTGATCTTCTGGTTCCTCCATGCTGATCGAATCATCTTGTGGAGCCACTCGAGCACTTTTGGGCATTTCTTGTAGAGCAGGTATGGTATTCCGTTTGGTCCAGGTGCTGACTTGGCTCTGGCTTTCTTTACTACGTTCTTCACTTCATCCAGTGTTGGTGGTTTGTTATTGAATTTTCCTTCTGGCGCTGCAGGCCAAACCAGATTTTGGATTTCAAGTGGTGCCTCGCGCTGAGAATCGGAATATGTTTCCCTGAGATGCTGCTCTAGGGTTTCCTTGCCCACTGTGAGAGTCCCTGATTTGGGTTGTTCAAACAGCTTTCTTGCAAAGTCAAAGGGATCTTTGAAGAAACGATCTTGAGTCTTCTTCTTTTTGCTCTTTCTTCGCCTTGCTGATTCCACTTTGCTGAGAGCATTGTGTTTGGCCTTCAGATCTTTCCAGAGTTCCAGGAGCCCTTGCTTCTCGAATTCTGAGGCAGTTTTCATTCGCTTTTTAAGCTTCCTTTTCTCCCTCCGGATGCTCTCCATCTGTTGCTGTCTTCTGGATTTCTGGGGAGGCGTTTTTGTCTTTGGCTGCTTCACTCCATAAGTGTCCCTGCAGATAGAGTATATGATGTCTCCGTATGTGTCAAGTTTGTGTTCCAGCGTACTGTTCCCTATTAGCGCATTCAGCTTAAGGACAAGTTCCTCATCTAATTTCTCCCATTGTTCTTTTGCACCGGCAGGCGGCAAATTGAGTTTTCCACGTTTGGCGTTAAGAGCTTGTGCAAAATCCGCATCAGAACCGTCAGCGTGGATGTCCTCGGCACTATGGTTTAATTCCTGGCCTTGGTCATCCAACGTCTCACCTGCTATCGCAGTGCGCTGCTGCTGGTTCGTATGTGTCTTCAAACAGCCCATTTTTGTCCTGTGGATCTTCATGCCGCGTTTGGTGGTGAATCTCCTTCCACACGCACACGGAAATTCCAACTGGTCATTAATCATGGTCCGTTGTGCGTTTCCAGTCGTGATGGAGTCAGTGCCGATGGATTCATCATTCTCTCCCCCTTTCGGTGAATCCTGGGAGCATCTTTCATTTGGAAAACTCGTGGCATGTTATCAAAGGCAAGGTGGGAAGCCAACCCACAAAGCCCGCAGATCTAGTCTTTCCCAGTGTCCTTCGGTCTTTCCCGAATGTCCTCCGAACTATTCCCGGAAGTCAATGGACTGACCATGTGCAGGTAGAAAGAAACTCTAGGGAGAGCTAGACAACAGAAGGTCTTCAGAGAAGTAACCCCCTTTAGACAAGTGTTTCGGCCCTGAATTCCTTACACTCTCGGGGGGCCGGGCCACATCCAGGTCATGACTCCTGGATGCCCTTCTGCTGTTGTCTATTTTTTTTTTTTTTTTTTTTTTTTTTTTTTTTCCCACGCCGGGGATCGAACCTGGGCGATTCTGCGCTTCAGAACTGCGGTACGCGGTTTTACCAATGTGCTAACGGGGTACACATCATCTGTAGGGAATTTAATCCTTATGAAGTTCACTTTTTTGGTTCCTCCTTGCCCAGATCCAGCTTGAGCTCCTTTCTGCTGCCTCTGCCATCGCTTTAAGGGCTCTAGTCCTCTTCTTCCCAGAAATGGCGAGTTGTTTCATGAGATCATAAGCGGAGGTGCCCACAAACCCTCTTGCCCCGACCTCTATGGCGAAGATTTTGACCCGCAGACCTGCTTTCTTCAGGGTGCTGGCAAGACCGGCGTATTTTTCGGTCTTGTAGATATGTGCTTCTTCCATTCTGCTTTCGTATGGCACAGTGAGTTCTATCAGAATCACTTGTTTCGAGGAGTCAGAGTGGAGAGCGATGTCTGGTCTCATGCCTGTCTTGCTGATGACATCTGGGTAATTTCTCCACTCTGGGAGGTCTGCTGTACACTCCCAGTCGACTGCTCCATCCAGAAGACCCTTTGGCAATGTGCTGGTTGTCATAGCCCTTTCGGGCCAGACCTGTTTCCCTCCTGCTTTGTAGAACGTTGTCATAGCAATTGGTGCGTTTGGGGTCATGGTTTTTTCGCTAACCACATCTGTGATCACTTTCAGAACTTGGTTGTGCCTCCATGTATACCTTCCTTGGGCTAGCGCTACTATTATGTCTGTGGAATACAGCAACAGACAGACTATTATGTCTGTAGGGTACAGCAACAGACAGAATATTATGTCTGTAGGGTACAGCAACAAACAGACTATTATGTTTGTGGAATACAGCAACAGACAGACTATTATGTCTGTAGGGTACAGCAACAGACAGACTATTATGTCTGTAGGGTACAGCAACAGACAGACTATTATGTCTATAGGGTACAGCAACAGACAGACTATTATGTCTGTGGAATACAGCAACAGACAGACTATTATGTCTGTAGGGTACAGCAACAGACAGACTATTATGTCTGTGGAATACAGCAACAGACAGACTATTATGTCTGTGGAATACAGCAACAAACAGACTATTATGTCTATGGAATACAGCAACAGACAGACTATTATGTCTGTGGAATACAGCAACAGACAGACTATTATGTCTGTAGGGTACAGCAACAGACAGACTATTATGTCTGTAGGGTACAGCAACAGACAGACTATTATGTCTATAGGGTACAGCAACAGACAGACTATTATGTCTATAGGGTGCAGCAACAAACAGACTATTATGTCTGTGGAATACAGCAACAGACAGACTATTATGTCTGTGGAATACAGCAACAGACAGACTATTATGTCTGTAGGGTACAGCAACAGGCAGACTATTATGTCTGTAGGGTACAGCAACAGACAGACTATTATGTCTGTAGGGTACAGCAACAGACAGACTATTATGTCTGTAGGGTACAGCAACAGACAGACTATTATGTCTGTAGGGTACAGCAACAGAGAGACTATTATGTCTGTAGGGTACAGCAACAGACAGACTATTATGTCTGTAGGGTACAGCAACAGAGAGACTATTATGTCTGTAGGGTACAACAACAAACAGTTCAGACATAGTGAGGTTGGTCCAGTCTGTGATATTGACCACCCAGCTCTTCCTCTGTCTGTGGGATACAGCAACAATCAGTACAGACATACCGAGGTTGGTCCAGTCTGTGATATTGACCACCCAGCTCTTCCTCTGTCTGTGGGGTACAGCAACAATCAGTACAGACATACCGAGGTTGGTCCAGTCTGTGATATTGACCACCCAGCTCTTCCTCTGTCTGTGGGGTACAGCAACAATCAGTACAGACATACCGAGGTTGGTCCAGTCTGTGATATTCATCACCCAGCTTTTCCTCATTTGACCTTGGCTCATGGCGGGTGACCTGACAAATCATACAGCATAATGTCGATTCATAATGCTGGTTCCCTTCATCCCTGCCTCCTCCACCCTCACCCCTTCCCCTTTCTCCCCCCCCCCCACACCCCCACCCTTCTGTAACAGACAAACTAGATTCAGTTATGGTTGGGGCAGGGGGCTGGGGGTTGGGGGAGTTGATTTTGTTAGGAGAAGAAGGGGAATACAACTCATTCCGTTTGGGTGAAAAATTCATGGCATTGTGGGCCATGATTGAAGTCATCCAGTGATGGTGTGCCACGTGTTTGGAAGCCATGATGAAAATGATGGATTGGCGTGTTGCGTCGGCCAACGGTTCAGTGCCAGACGTGATAGACAGCAGTTTGCCGGCACAGATGGACAGGGGATGGTTTTTGTGCATGTGGACAAGTGTCTGTGTGTGTGCACAACTCTTCTGCCAGCCATGACTAACTGATGAATAAGTGTGTACACATGTCCTGACACGATTGATGGCTTTTTGATGGGCTGAGGAAGCGGATAGGACGAAGAGAGAGAGAGAGAGAGAGAGAGAGAGAGAGAGAGAGAGAGAGAGAGAGAGAGAGAGAGAGGAAGAGAGAGAGAGAAAGAGAGAGAGAGCGAAAGAGAGAGAGAGAGAGCGAGAGAGAGAGAGCGGGATAGACAGACAGACAGACAGACACACACACACACACACACACACAACACACACAACACACACACACACACACACACACACACACACACACACACACACACATATGTATGAATGTATGTATACACACACTATATATATACAGAGAGAGAGAGGCAGACAGGCCAGTGCAGTGGTAAACAAACCACAGCATTGACACAGGTCTACCTTGTCATGTAGGGACAGTGAGTACCGGATGGTGGCCTCTATTGATCCAACCTCCACATCAACAACCACACCTCCACACCAACATCCACACCTCCACACCAACATCCACACCTCCACACCAACAACCACACCCCCACACCAACATCCACACCTCCACACCAACAACCACACCTCCACACCAACAACCACACCTCCACACCAACAACCACACCTCCACACCAACATCCACACCTCCACACCAACATCCACACCTCCACACCAACAACCACACCTCCACACCAACAACCACACCTCCTCTCCAACAACCACACCTCCACACCAACAACCACACCTCCACAACCACAGGCCACAGCACAGGACAACGTGGGGGTGGGGGTGGGCGATGGTGGGTGGGAAGGCTGGATGGGGGTGGATGTGCAGACGACACAAGCTACACAGGGGGCTCTTTGTGCATGTGATAATGGGTTTACTCATGCATGACATCAACCGTGACAAGCGCCACACATCACGGTGTGCGTAATGATCGAATTGCTGTTGGAGTGTTATAAAGCTGTTCAGGTATATGCTAAAAAAGCTGTTCAGCTGTGTTATAAAGCTGTTCAGGTATATGTTATAAAGCTGTTCAGCTGTGTTATAAAGCTATTCAGGTATATGTTATAAAGCTGTTCAGCTGTGTTATAAAGCTGTTCAGGTATATGTTATAAAGCTGTTCAGGTATATGTTATAAAGCTGTTCAGCTGTGTTATAAAGTTGTTCAGGTGTGTGTTATAAAGCTGTTCAGGTATATGTTATAAAGCTGTTCAGGTATATGTTATAAAGCTGTTCAGGTATATGTTATAAAGCTGTTCAGCTGTGTTATAAAGTTGTTCAGGTGTGTGTTATAAAGCTGTTCAGGTATATGTTATAAAGCTGTTCAGGTATATGTTATAAGCTGTTCAGGTATATGTTATAAAGCTGTTCAGGTGTATGTTATAAAGCTGTTCAGCTGTGTTATAAAGTTGTTCAGGTATATGTTATAAGCTGTTCAGGTATATGTTATAAAGCTGTTCAGGTATATGTTATAAAGCTGTTCAGCTGTGTTATAAAGCTGTTCAGGTATATGTTCAGGTATATGTTATAAAGCTGTTCAGGTATATGTTATAAAGCTGTTCAGGTATGTTATAAAGCTGTTCAGGTATGTTGTAAAGCTGTCCAGCTTGTTATAAAGCTGTTCAGCTGTGTATTATTAACCAACAACATATACCTGTACACCTGTATACCTGTACAATGTTCTGATCGTTCACATAACTTGCTGTGTGACCTATCACAGTGGGCTGCTTGCTCTTGTCAGAGAGCTATAGACTCAAGATCTGATATCCTGAGTTCAATCCCAGCCTACAAGACATGTGGCCTGTACGCCACCCATCATAAGATTCCAGTCAGTGCCAGCCTACAAGACATGTGACCTGTACGCCACCCATCATAAGATTCCAGTCAGTGTCAGCCTACAAGACATGTGGCCTGTACGCCACCCATCATAAGATTCCAGTCAGTGCCAGCCTACAAGACATGTGGCCTGTACGCCACCCATCATAAGATTCCAGTCAGTGCCAGCCTACAAGACATGTGGCCTGTACGCCACCCATCATAAGATTCCAGTCAGTGCCAGCCTACAAGACATGTGGCCTGTACGCCACCCATCATAAGATTCCAGTCAGTGCCAGCCTACAAGACATGTGGCCTGTACGCCACCCATCATAAGGCTCCAGTCAGTACCAGCCTGCAAGATATGTGGCCTGTACACCACCCATCATAAGGTTCCAGTCAGTGCCAGCCTACAAGAGATGTGGCCTGTACGCCACCCATCATAAGGTTCCAGTCAGTGCCAGCCTACAAGAGATGTGGCCTGTACGCCACCCATCATAAGGTTCCAGTCAGTGCCAGCCTGCAAGAGATGTGGCCTGTACACCACCCATCATAAGGTTCCAGTCAGTGCCAGCCTACAAGAGATGTGGCCTGTACGCCACCCATCATAAGGTTCCAGTCAGTGCCAGCCTACAAGACATGTGGCCTGTACGCCACCCATCATAAGGTTCCAGTCATGCAGCCTACAAAGAAGTGGCCTGTACGCAGCCATATAAAGGTTCCAGTCAGTGCAAGCTACAAGAGTTGGGGCTGTAACACCATCATAAGTTCATCAGTGCCAGCTACAAAGAGATGTGGCTGTACGCCACCCTTCATAATTTCCAGTAGTCAGCTACAGAATGTGCTGTACGCCACCCATTCATAAGGTTCAGTCAGTGCAGCTACAAGAGATGTGGCTGTACGCACCTCATAAGGTTCAGTAGTGCAGCCTGCAGAGATGTGCTGTACACACCATCATAAGGTTCCAGTCAGTGCCAGCCTACAAGAGATGTGCTGTACGCCACCATCTTAATATCAGTAGTTGCAGGCTACTAGAGTTTGGCTGTAGCCACCATCATATATATTCCAGTCGTTGCAGCTACATAGAGTGTGGCCTGTACGCACCATATATATTCAGTCAGTGCCAGCTCAATAGTGTGGCTGTACGCCATCATTGTTATAATTTTCCTAGTCAGTGCAGCCTGCAGGATGTGGCCTGTACGTCCCCCATCATAGATTCAAGTCAGTGCCAGCCTAAAGAGATGTGGTATGTACGCCACCATCATAAGATTCCGTCAGTGCCAGCCTACAAGACATGTGGCCTGTACGTCTCACCATCATAAGATTCAGTCATGTGCCGCCTACAGACATGTGGCCTGTACGCCACCATCATAAGATTCCATGTCATGCCAGCCTACAAGAGATGTGGTCTGTACGCCACCCATCATAATATTCCAGTCAGTGCCAGCCTACAAGACATGTGCCTGTACGCCACCATCATAAGTTCCAGTCAGTGCCAGCCTACAAAGATGTGGCCTGTACGCCACCATCATAAGGTTCCAGTCAGTGCCAGCCTGCAAGAGATGTGGCCTGTACACCACCCATCATAAGGTTCCAGTCAGTGCCAGCCTACAAGAGATGTGGCCTGTACGCCACCCATCATAATATTCCAGTCAGTGCCAGCCTACAAGAGATGTGGCCTGTACGCCACCCATCTAATTAAGATTCCAGTCAGTGCCAGCCTACAAGAGATGTGGCCTGTACGCCACCCATCATAATATTCCAGTCAGTGCCAGCCTACAATAGATGTGGCCTGTACGCCACCCATCATAATATTCCAGTCAGTGCCAGCCTGCAAGAGATGTGGCCTGTACGCCACCCATCATAAGATTCCAGTCAGTGCCAGCCTACAAGAGATGTGGTCTGTACGCCACCCATCATAAGATTCCAGTCAGTGCCAGCCTACAAGACATGTGGCCTGTACGCCACCCATCATAAGATTCCAGTCAGTGCCAGCCTACAAGACATGTGGCCTGTACGCACACCATCATAAGATTCCAGTCAATCCCTGCTGACAGCTTTAGAATTTTATAGAGCATGTTCTCTTCCCTTCGTTTCAAAAGTTTTGTGCAGACTTAAGGCGTCCTGTAGTGTGATGCTTCCTTCTGGAATAAACTCCAAAGTCACTGAGACTTCAGACATTGGCACGGCAGGCACCATCACCTCACTGCATGAGAAATAACAATGTCAGTATTGACTTACTGACCCCATCTTCTTCCTCTGGTTTGTGTCCCTCTCTTTGTGTCTTTCCTTCCTTCGTCCTCTCTTTGTGTTCCTCTCTTTGTGTCTTTCCTTCCTTCATCCTTCCTTTGTGTCCCTCTCTTTGTGTCTGTCCTTCCTTC
>CM060306.1:1948409-1978409 GCA_030674185.1 Monoplex corrugatus
TTGCATTGTAGGACAAGGAATATCAACATTGTGACGGTTATTGCATTGTAGGACAAGGAATATCAACAGTGTGACGGTTATTACATTGTAGGACAAGGAATATCAACATTGTGACGGTTATTGCATTGTAGGACAAGGAATATCAACATTGTGACGGTTATTGCATTGTAGGACAAGGAATATCAACATTGTGACGGTTATTGCATTGTAGGACAAGGAATATCAACAGTGTGACGTTATTGTATTGTAGGACAAGGAATATCAACAGTGTGACGTTATTGTATTGTAGGACAAGGAATATCAACAGTGTGACGTTATTGCATTGTAGGACAAGGAATATCAACAGTGTGACGTTATTGTATTGTAGGACAAGGTATATCAACAGTGTGACGTTATTGTATTGTAGGACAAGGAATATCAACACTGTGACGTTATTGTATTGTAGGACAAGGAATATCAACACTGTGACGTTATTGTATTGTAGGACAAGGAATATCAACAGCATGACGGTTATTGTATTGTAGGACAAGGAATATCAACATTGTGACCGTTATTGTATTGTAGGACAAGGAATATCAACATTGTGACGGTTATTGCATTGTAGGACAAGGAATATCAACAATGTGACGGTTATTACATTGTAGGACAAGGAATATCAACATTGTGACGGTTATTACATTGTAGGACAAGGAATATCAACAGTGTGACGGTTATTGCATTGTAGGACAAGGAATATCAACACTGTGACGGTTATTACATTGTAGGACAAGGAATATCAACAGTGTGACGGTTATTGCATTGTAGGACAAGGAATATCAACACTGTGACGGTTATTGCATTATAGGACAAGGAATATCAACAGTGTGACGGTTATTGCATTGTAGGACAAGGAATATCAACACTGTGACGGTTATTGCATTGTAGGACAAGGAATATCAAAATTGTGACGGTTATTGCATTGTAGGACAAGGAATATCAACACTGTGACGGTTATTGCATTGTAGGACAAGGAATAATAAGATTGTGACGTTATTGTATTGTAGGACAAGGAATATCAACAGTGTGACGGTTATTGCATTGTAGGACAAGGAATATCAACAGTGTGACGTTATTGTATTGTAGGACAAGGAATATCAACATTGTGACGGTTATTGCATTGTAGGACAAGGAATATCAACATTGTGACGCTTATTGCAGTGTAGGACAAGGAATATCAACAGTGTGACGTTATTGCATTATAGGACAAGGAATATCAACATTGTGACGGTTATTACATTGTAGGACAAGGAATATCAACATCGTGACAGTTATTGCATTGTAGGACAAGGAATATCAACAGTGTGACGGTTATTGTATTGTAGGACAAGGAATATCAACAGTGTGACGTTATTGTATTGTAGGACAAGGAATATCAACATTGTGACGGTTATTGCATTGTAGGACAAGGAATATCAACATTGTGACGGTTATTGCATTGTAGGACAAGGAATATCAACAGTGTGACGTTATTGCATTGTAGGACAAGGAATATCAACACTGTGACGGTTATTGCATTGTAGGACTAGGAATATCAAGATGTGACGTTATTGTATTGTAGGACAAGGAATATCAACACTGTGACGGTTATTGCATTGTAGGACAAGGAATATCAACACTGTGACGGTTATTGCTTTGTAGGACAAGGAATATCAATCATTGTGACGGTTATTACATTGTAGGACAAGGAATATCAACATCGTGACGGTTATTGTATTGTAGGACAAGGAATCATCAACTACTGTAGAACGGTTAATTGAGTTTTGTAGTGACAAGGAATATCAACACTGTGACGGTTATTGTATTGTAGGACATGGAATATCAACATGTGACGTTTATTGATTGTAGGACAAGGAATATCAACATTGTGACGTTATTGCATTGTAGGACAAGGAATATCAACATGTGACAGGTTATTGCATTGTAGGACAAGGAATATCAACATGTGACGGTTATTGTATTGTAGGACAAGGAATATCAACAGTTGTGACGGTTATTGTATTGTAGGACAAGGAATATCAAAAGTTGTGACGTTATTGCATTGTAGGACAAGGAATATCAAGATGTGACGGTTATTGCATTGTAGGAAAGGAATATCAAGATTGTGACGTATGTATTAGAGGACATTGTAGTAAGGACAAGGAATATCAACATTGTGACGGTTATTGTATTGTAGGACAAGGAATATCAAGATTGTGACGGTTATTGCATTGTAGGACAAGAAAAGAGGAGTGAGGGAGGGGAAAGGGGGATGGTGGGCTATATTGAGAACTGAAAGGTCATGGTTCGTTCGTGCCCTTTCCCCATTTCAATAATAGAGCTGAGATCAATAAGCACCACGGCTCGCTCTCTCTCTCTCTCTCTCTCTCTCTCTCTCTCTCTCTCTCTCTCTCTCTCTCTCTCCCTTTCTCTCTTTCTCTTTTCTCTCTCTCTCTTCTCTCTCTCTCTCTCTGTCTTCTGTCTGTCTTTCCGTTTGTTTCTCTGTGTGTGTGTGTGTCTCTCTCTCTGTCTCTCTCTGTCTCTCTGTCTCTGTCTCTGTCTCTCTCTCCCTGTCTCTCTGTCTCTGTCTCTCTGTCTCTGTCTCTGTCTCTGTCTCTCTCTCTCTCTCTCTCTCTCTCTCTCTCCGTCTCTGCAGCTCTCTATGTTACATAACAACCAGTTTACGGCCAGAGGAAATCCCTGTAATCAGTAATGCTGTGTTCAATGAGAACTGCTGAATGTGCAAAAGTAATCATCCATTCTGCCCAAAGGTGCTGATTTGGGGAACTGTTTTGATTTGTGTGACCTTGACCTTAGCGCCATGATCTCCAAACTTATGCAGTCACGAGATATCAAAGGTCAACACCTTGATCAAGACTGTGTCCAGATTTATCTTGCTAACACATTTCTCTCTGTCTCTGTCTGTCTGTCTGTCTGTCTGTCTTTCTATCTCTCTGTCTGTGTCTGTTTGTCTCTCTCTCTCTCTCTCTCTCTCTCTCTCACACACACACACACACACACACACCACACACACACACACACACACACATATATATATACACACACCACGTCTCCAGTCAACCTAAAACAATGTCATATTTTTAAAGGAAAGTTGAGAATAGAAGAGAACAAAAACAGAAAGGAAGAAGGACAGACTGAAGACAGACAGACTGAAAACAGACAGACAGACTGAAAACAGACAAAACAGACAGCTATGTGAGACAGACAGACTGAAAACAGACAAAACAGACAGCTATGTGAGACAGACAGACTGACAACAGACAAAACAGACAGCTATGTGAGACAGACAGACTGACAACAGACAAAACAGACAGCTATGTGAGACAGACAGACTGACAACAGACAAAACAGACAGCTATGTGAGACAGACAGACTGAAAACAGACAGACAAAACAGACAGCTATGTGAGACAGACAGACTGAAAACAGACAAAACAGACAGCTATGTGAGACAGACAGACTGAAAACAGACAAAACAGACAGCTATGTCAGACAGACAGACTGAAGAAAACGAGAGCAACAACAGACTGAAACAAGAAGCTATGTGAGACAGACAGACTGAAAACAGACAAAAACAGACAGCTATGTGAGACAGACAGACTGAAACAGACAGACAAAACAGACAGCTATGTCGAGACAGACAGACTGAAAACAGACAGACAAAACAGACAGCTATGTGAGACAGACAGACTGAAACAGACAGACAAAACAGACAGCTATGTGAGACAGACAGACTGACAAGACAGACAGAAAACAGACAGCTATGTGAGACAGACAGACTGAAAACAGACAGACAAAACAGACAGCTATGTGAGACAGACAGACTGACAACAGACAGACAAAACAGACAGCTATGTAGACAGACAGACTGAAAACAGACAGACAAAACAGATAGCTATGTGAGACAGACAGACTGAAAAACAGACAAAACAGACAGCTATGTGAGAAGACAGACAGACTGACAACAGACAGACAAAACAGACAGCTATGTAGACAGACAGACTGACAAACAGACAGACAAAACAGACAGCTATGTCAGACAGACAGACTGACAACAGACAGACAAAACAGACAGCTATGTCAGACAGACAGACTGACAACAGACAGACAAAACAGAAGCTATGTCAGACAGACAGACAGATGACAACAGACAGACAAAACAGACAGCTATGTCAGACAGACAGACTGACAACAGACACAACAGACAAAACAGACAGCAATGTCGAGAAGACAGACAGACTGACAACAGACAGACAAAACAGACAGCTTTATGACAGACAGACAGACTGACAACAGACAGACAAAAAGACAGCTATGTCAGACAGACAGACTGACAACAGACAAAACAGACAGCTATGTCAGACAGACAGACTGAAAACAGACAAAACAGACAGCTATGTCAGACAGACAGACAGACAGATGAAAACAGACAAAACAGACAGCTATGTGAGACAGACAGACTGACAACAGACAGACAAAACGACAGCTATGTCAGACAGACAGACTGGAAACAGACAGACAAAACAGACAAACAAACAGACAGCTATGTCAGACAGACAGACAGACAAAACAGACAGCTATGTGAGACAGACAGACTGAAAACAGACAAAACAGACAGCTATGTGAGACAGACAGACTGAAAACAGACAGACAAAACAGACAGCTATGTCAGACAGACAGACTGAAAACAGACAAAACGACAGCTATGGGGATAGACAAGACTGAAACAGACAAATTAGACAGCAATGTGAGACAGACAGACAGACTGAAAACAGACAAAACAGACGCTATGTGAGACAGACAGACTGAAAAACAAACAGACAGATGATACAACAGACAGACAAAACAGACAGCTATGTCAGAACAGACAGACTGAAACAGACAGACAAAACAGACAGCTATGTCAGACAGACAGACAGACTGACAACAGACAGACAAAACAGACAGCTATGTCAGACAGACAGACTGAAACAGACAGACAAAACAGACAGCTATGTCAGACAGACAGACTGAAAACAGACAGACAAAACAGACAGCTATGTCAGACAGACAGACAGATGAAAACAGACAGACAAAACAGACAGCTTGTCAGAGACAGACAGACTGACAACAGACAGACAAAACAGACAGCTGTGTCAGACAGACAGACAGACTGACAACAGACAGACAAAACAGACAGCTGTGTCAGACAGACAGACAGACTGACAACAGACAGACAAAACAGACAGCTATGTCAGACAGACAGACTGACAACAGACAAAACAGACAGCTATGTCAGACAGACAGACTGAAACAGACAAAACAGACAGCTATGTCAGACAGACAGACAGACTGAAAACAGACAAAACAGACAGCAATGTGAGACAGACAGACTGACAACAGACAGACAAAACAGACAGCTATGTCAGACAGACAGACTGGAAACAGACAGACAAAACAGACAGACAAAACAGACAGCTATGTCAGACAGACAGACAGACAAAACAGACAGCTATGTGAGACAGACAGACTGAAACAGACAAAACAGACAGCTATGTGAGACAGACAGACTGAAAACAGACAGACAAAACAGACAGCTATGTCAGACAGACAGACTGAAAACAGACAAAACAGACAGCTATGGGAGATAGACAAGACTGAAACAGACAAATTAGACAGCAATGTGAGACAGCCCGAAAACAGACAAATTAGACAGCAATGTGAGACAGACAGACAGACTGAAAACAGACAAAACAGACAGCTATGTCAGACAGACAGACTGAAAACAGACAAAACAGACGCTATGTCAGACAGACAGACAAAACAGACAGCTATGTCAGACAGACAGACTGAAAACAGACAAAACAGACAGCTATGTTAGACAGACAGACAAAACAGACAGACAAAACAGACAGCTACGTAAGGCAGATAGAAATAACGACAAACAACAAAATCCCTAGGAAGCAGAAGACATGTTTCTCTGCAGAAAGAATGATGAGTGTCACGTGACCACAGTTTAACAGGAGAGCAGAGTTGTTGCCCTTTGGCTGCCCGCTTGGTTCACATGCACTGTGGACGGGACACAGAAAGACAAATGATCGTGTCTCACTGCAGCAGGTACAATAACGATGACAGAGCGTGATGGCTTCCTGGTCATTACTTCCCTTCCTTTAGGCCGTGAACACTTCTGGCACACACCGGGCATAAAGATGGCCAAGCCATACGTATAATCCTACTTCACACATTACAAGAAACAGAGACAAACAGAAAAAAAAAGTAATATGCAAATAAATAAACGAATGAATAAAGAAATGAATAAGTATATGAATTAATAAACAAACGAACATATGAAGGAATAAATAAATTGATAAATAAATAAATAAATAAATAAATAAATAAATACATAAATAAATGAAAAATAAAGAAAGAAAGAAAGAAAGAAAGAAAGAAAGAAAGAAATTCCGCACATACAGGGGAATTAATAGCGTAAAACTTTATTCAAAGCAAGAGTCATTCCTCTTAGGCGGTTATCGCCCTTCCAATTCTGTCAAATGGACTTTTCATTTGTGTACGAATATATTCCTACTGCCATTATTCAGTGACAGTCGCCCCTAGCAATAGGGTTATACAGACTCGAACCTTTGCTTTCACCACTTTCAGGCTCGACACTGTGGACAGATTGGTTCCTTTGATGGAGCCACGGACACACAATCTGATGTCTTGAGTTCAATCCCAGCTTGCCACACAAACACTGACCTGTTCCTTGCTCTTATTGCGTCAGTCATGTTGGTGGTGGCAGTGGTTCGTGGGTCCCTTCCCCGCCCTCCCCTCCTCCATAGGGTTTTTCTCAGAGGTTTTAACGATAATGACCGGTAGCTTTGGGCAGAGTGTCTTTGGCAGTGTCTGCGTGGGATGAATTCCTCAGTCTGAACAAGATCCACGCTACAGATGTGTGGATAGGTAAAAACACAACAGGAAGAAATCTGCACCATGAGATTCTTCCAACACACATACATATCCAGAGATCGTCACATACAACTGCTTGATCTAAATAGTCTTTCGTTTGATCAAAACTGGAATTGGAGATGTAGTTTTCTCGCTTTAGGTCGTTACAGACAACAAGTCAGCGCAATCAAACTGTGCATTTCCAGCTAATGACAGCGGCCCAAGTTTTTTGTTTTTGTTTTTTTAGTTTTTTTTTACATTATCGAAAAAAAGTATGAGGCTCTGTCTTTCTGTCAGGTTCTCTCTCTGTCTCTTTCCTTCTCCTCCCCCTTCCCCTTTTTCTCTTTATTTCACATCCCAGTCAAATCTTACAGAAATCCAAATGCCTTTAAACTTGTCTGTTCTAATCAACAAAGAATTGAGAAAAAAAAAAAAAACCCAAAAAAAAACAAAAAACAAACAAACAAACAAACAAACAATAATAATAATAATTAATTAATAATTACAATATTTATATAGCGCAAAATCTTGATAAAATCAAATCTAAGCGCTGAAGCAGACACACACGCAAGCACGCACGCACGCACACACACGCACGCACACACACACACACACACACACACACACACACACACACACACACACACACACACGCATGGCTATAAATGGAGAGAAAGAATAAAAAGCAATAAAAGCAAGAATAAAACCAATGGAAAATAATAGAGAGCATAGCATATACAATTATATATTATAACCATGTGATTCCCTCCGAGCGGAGACAGGCTGCAGAGGGGGGGGGGGGGGTTGAGTGAGGCTAGGATTTTATGCGGAGGAGAAAAGGTGAGTTTTGAGAGCGGACTTGAAGGAGACAAAAGTAGGTTGCTGACGGACTGAGAGAGGAAGTTTGTTCCAGGAGAGTGGACCAGAAACAGAGAAGGCTCGTGGACCATAGGTATTGAGCTTAGTGCGTGGAAAGCGAAAAGTCAGAGGATCGGAGGCAGAGCGGAGGGTACGTGAGGGAAGATAGATCTCAAGTAGGCTTGACAGGTAATCGGGGGCTGCGTTATTGAGGCTTTTGTAGCACATGGTGTCTAGTTTGTACTGTATGCGCTTTGATACAGGGAGCCAGTGAAGTTGTGCCAGGAGAGGAGATATGTGGTCAGCTTTTTTCTTTTTGAGTACAAGGCGTACAGCATTGTTTTGAATGCGCTGTAGGATGTGAATGGTGGAGGCAGGAAGACCAGACAGGAGTGAATTGCAATAGTCAATGCGAGACATTATGAAGGAGAGAACGAGTTTTGCAGTTGTTTCGACAGAGAGATATTTCCTGATCAGCCTTATACGATGGAGATGATAGTAGCAGGATCTGGCAGTTTGAGAAACAAAGTTGTTCATGGAGAGGGTAGAGTCAATGCAGACACCAAGGTTTTTAGCTGAATCAGAAATTGGGATTGATGTGTTACATAATGGGAGAGAAAGAGGAGGCAGCTGAGAAAGTTTCTGACGGGTGCCAATGAGGATAGCTTCTGTTTTGTCGTCATTAAGCTGAAGTCTATTGTGTGTCATCCAGTTCTTAATGTCCGAGTAACACTCAGTGGTGCGAGTCAACAGGCGCTGTATATTATCAGGTGAGTCACTGTCTTGAAGTTGGGTGTCATCAGCATAGAAGTGGTGTTTTATAGAATGGGAGTTGATGATGGTGGACAGGGGGGAGGTGTAAAGAGTGAAAAGAACAGGGCCAAGGACAGATCCTTGTGGAACACCACAGGTCAGGTATGCAGGTTGAGAGTAAGTGCCATTGATGAGAACGGTTTGTTTTCTGTTGGATAGGTATGAAGTGAACCAAGACAGAGCAATGTCAGAGATGCCAAAAGTATGATGAAGTCTAGAAAGGAGAATACCATGATCAATGGTATCAAAGGCTGCAGACAGATCAAGGAGTGTGAGGAGAGAGACTTTGCCAGTATCAGTTGCAAGGAGGAGATTGTTGAGAATGTGTAGTAGGGCAGTTTCAGTGCTATGGCACTGGCGGTAGGCTGACTGGAAAGGATTGAGGAGATTGTTGACAGACAGGTGAGAGTTCAGCTGGTTGAGGACGACTTTTTCGAGGAGTTTTGACAAGAAAGAGAGATTAGAGATAGGCCGGTAATTTTTCAGTTCATTTGGATCTAAATTGTGTTTCTTGAGGAGAGGGTGAACAATAGCAGACTTGAAAGAATCAGGGACAGTTCCAGTTTGAAGAGAAGTGTTGATGATGTCAATGATGAATGGGAGGAGAGTAGGGAGACAGTCGGCGTAGAGAGAACCTGGAAGAGGATCCAAACAAATAAACATAAAATGCTTTGCTAAATATCTTTATGTAGCTTTCTAACATAAAGATATAGCTTAATTGAACGAAACAATGTTAACAAATAACAACAAAAATGTCTCTTGTTGTCATGACTGAAATGATATTATTGTATATCTTGTTCAGCTTTTTGTGAAACAGATCTAACTCTTCACTCTCCCCCCCCCTCTCTCTCTCCCTCTCTCTCTGTCTTTCCCTCTCTCTTCTCTCTCTCTTTCCCTCCCTCTCTCTTTCCCTCCCTCTCTCCTTTCTCTCTCTCACTTTCTCTCCCTCTCTCTCTTTCTCTGTCTGTCTGTCTCTCTTCTTTTAATAATGTTTTTTTTCCCATTCTTTTTTTCGTTGTTTCTTGTCAATGGTGACCTACCATAGTCTGACCTAATATCAAATCGATGATCTATTGAGTACACTGTGGGTACAGAAAATCACAGTGTATCTGATATCATCGTCATCGTCATCATCGTCATCATCATCATCATCATGACTGTGTATGTTACAGAGCCTTTGAGTACGCTATGGACACAGAAAGTCTCAGTATATCCGCCGCCATCCTCCTCCTCCTCCTCCTCCTCATCATCATCCTTCTCCTCTTCCTTCTCCTCCTCCTCCTCATCATCATCATCAAATGAACTGTATGTATGTTACAGAGCCTTTGAGTACGCAGTGGACTCAAAAAATCTCAGTATATCCACCACCACCACCACCACCATCATCATCATCATCATCATCATCATCATCATCATCATCATCATGACTATATGTATGTTACAGAGCCTTTGAGTACGCAGTGGACACAGAAAATCTCAGTATATCCGCCATCCGTACCATCCGTGTCCTGCGACCTCTTAGAGCCATCAACAGGATCCCCAGTAAGTACACCTGTTGATTTGAGTCAGGTACCGTGGACCTGTTAGTTTTGGTCAGGTACCAGGTAGCCGTTACTTTAAGTCAGGTACCGTTTACCTGATAGATTTAGTTACGTGCCGTGTACCTGTTGGTTTAAATCAGATACCAGATACCTGTTAGTTTTAGGCAGGCACTAAATACCTCTTAGTTTTAGTCAGGTACTAGATACCTGTTAGTTTTAGTCAGGTACCAGATACCTGTTAGTTTTAGTCAGGTATCAGGTACCTGTTAGTTTTAGGCAGGTAACAGGCAGCTGTTAGTTTTAGTCAGGTACCAGGTACCTGTTAGTTTTAGTCAGTTACCAGGTACCTGTTAGTTTTAGTCAGGTACCAGGTACCTGTTAGTTTTAGTCAGTTACCAGATATCTGTCAGTTTTAGGCAGGTACCAGGTACCTGTCAGTTTTAGTCAGGTAACATGTACCTGTTAGTTTTAGTCAGGTACCAGGTACCTGTTAGTTTTAGTCAGGTACCAGGTACCTGTTAGTTTTAGTCAGGTACCTGTTAGTTTAGTCAGTACCAGGTACCTGTTAGTTTTAGTCGGGTAACAGGTACCTGTTAGCTTTAGTCAGGTACCAGGTATCTGTCAGTTTTAGTCAGTTACCTGTTTTAACTAAGTACCAGGTGCCTTTTAGTATAAATCAGGTACCAGATACCTGTTAATATTTGTCAACGTGTTCAAGTTCTCTCCCCTGTTTGATTTCACCTTGATGTGTAATGTTGATAGCAAATGCTGTGAAAGTAGTGAATTTTGTAACACTTGTCACACACACACACACACACACACACACACACACACACACACACACACACACACACACACACACACACACACAACACACACACACATACACACACCACACACACACGCACGCACGCACCACACACACACACACACACACACACACAGCACGCACACACCACAATACGCACACACACACACACACACACACACACACACACACAACACACACTCCCCACCAGCACAATGCCGCCTGTATACAAGTATGTCTGTTCACACTATGATAATGCTGAGGTTCATTTGACAGTTGACATAGCCATAATGTGTATGTCCATGGTGACAATGTTGAGGTTCATTTGACAGTTGACATAGCCATAATGTACATGTCCATGGTGATAATGTTGAGGTTCATTTTACAGTTGACATAGCCATAATGTGTATGTCCATGGTGATAATGCTGAGGTTCATTTGACAGTTGACATAGCCATAATGTGTATGTCCATGGTGATAATGTTGAGGTTCATTTGACAGTCGACATAGCCATAATGTGTATGTCCATGGTGACAATGTTGAGGTTCATTTGACAGTTGACATAGCCATAATGTGTATGTCCATGGTGATGATGTTGAGGTTCATTTGACAGTTGACATAGCCATAATGTGTATGTCCATGGTGACAATGTTGAGGTTCATTTGACAGTTGACATAGCCATAATGTGTATGTCCATGGTGATGATGTTGAGGTTCATTTGACAGTTGACATAGCCATAATGTGTATGTCCATGGTGATGATGTTGAGGTTCATTTGACAGTTGACATAGCCATAATGTGTATGTCCATGGTGACAATGTTGAGGTTCATTTGACAATTGACATAGCCATAATGTGCATGTCCATGGTGACAATGTTGAGGTTCATTTGACGTTGACATAGCCATAATGTGTATGTCCATGGCGATGATCATTGTGATGATGATGACGATGGCAATGATGCTGATGACGATGACAATGATGCTGATAACGATTACAGTGATACTGATGACGACGACAATGATGATGATGACGACGATAATGATGATGATGACTATGACAATGATGCTGATGACAATGACAATGATGTTGATCACGATGACAATAATGATGATGATGATAACAATGATGCTGATGACGGCGACAATAATGATGATGACGACGATAATGATGATGATGACGATGACAATGATGCTGATGACAATGACAATGATGTTGATCACGATGACAATAATGATGATGACGATAACAATGATACTGATGACGACGACAATGATGATGATGACGACGACAATGATGCTGATGACATTGGCAATGATGCTGACGACGATGTGTGTGTGTGTGTGTGTGTGTGTGTGTGTGTGGTGTGTGTGTGTGTGTGTGTGTGTGTGTGTGTGTGTGTGTGTGTGTGTGTGTGTGTGTGTAAGTGTGTGCGTGCGTGTGTGTGCGTGTTGTGTGTGTGTGTGTGTGTGTGTGTGTGTGTGTGTGTGTGTGTGTGTGTGTGTGTGTGTGTGTGTGTGTGACACAGGTATGCGTATTTTGGTGATGTTACTGCTGGACACTCTGCCCATGCTGGGCAACGTGCTGCTCCTCTGTTTCTTCGTCTTCTTCATCTTCGGCATCATCGGTGTGCAGCTGTGGGCAGGTGTTCTGCGTCACAGGTGTTACTTTGACATCAACACCTCCCAGTACACCGTCCCGTGAGTCCTGGCTCTGACCCCACCCCACCCTTACCCACTGTCACTGCTGTATAGTGTCTGACGCTGGTAACTGCTGATGGCTTGGTGGCTGCTTGGCGGTGTGCATGGATGACTGGATTGTTGGTTGGCGGTGTGCATGGATGACTGGATTGTTGGTTGGCGGTGTGCATGGATGACTGGATTGTTGGTTGGCGATGTGCATGGATGGATGGATTGTTGGTTGGTGTGTCATGATGACTGATTGTTGGTTGCGTGTGTATGGAACTGGATTGTGTTGTGGTGTGCATGGATGATGGATTGTTGGTTGGCGTGTGTATGATGACTGGAAATTGTTGGTTGGTGTCATGATGACTGGATGTTGTTGGTGGTGCATAGGATGCATGGATGATGTACATGGAATGATGGTTGTGTTGGCGTGTGCAATGGATGAATGAGAGATTGGTTGTGTGTGGATGATGGATGTGGCGTGTGCATGGATGGATGGACATTGGATGATTTGGCGGGTGTGCATGGATGATGATGTGTTGGTGTGTGGCGATGTCAGAGATGGATTTGTTGTTGGTGAGTGTGTTGGTGTGTGATGGTTTGCTGTGTGCTGGATGGATGTGGTTGCGGTGGGGCTGATGTGTATTGTTGTGTTGGGAGTGTGATGGGTGAGGTTGTTGGTTGGCGGTGTGCATGGATGGATGATTGTTGGTTGTGCGTGGATGCTGATGGATTGTCGTGTCTGGTCGGTGGCTAATGGCAATGGTGATTGTGACGATTATGATATGATGCTTAGTGCGGTGTGTGCATGATGACTGGAATGATGTGTTGGTCTGATGCATAGATGATGATGTGAATGATGCTTGGGCGATGATGCGTCGTGCAGATGATGATGTGATCTGCATATGACTGATGTGTGCTGTGCATGGATGACTGATTGTTGTGTGCAGATAGTTGTGTTGCGTGTGCATGATGATGGATTGTGGTTTGGTCGTGTGCAATGGATGATGGAATTGTTGGTTGGCGTGTGCATGGAATGATGGAGATGTTGTGTGTGTGGTGATGATGGATGATGTTGGTTGTGCGTGTGCTGGATGATGGATGTGGTTGATGGTGATTGTTGGTTGGTGGTGTGTGGATGTGATGGATGGTTGTTGGTTGTGGTGTGATGGATGTTGGTGTGGTTGCGTTGCATGATGATGGATGGTGTGTGTGTGTGTTGTTGGTGTGCACATGGTATGGTATTGTTGGTGTGTATGGCGGTGTGCATGGATGACTGGATTGTTGGTTGGCAGTGTGCATGGATGATGGATTGTTGTTGCGTTTTGTGCATGGATGGATGTGATGTTGGTTGGGGTGTGCATGGATGACTGGATGTTGGTTGTGAGTGTGCATGGATGATGGATTTGTGATTGGTGCTGAGGGCAGTCATGGATGCTGTATGTTGGTTGGCGTGTGCATGGTGACTGGATTGTAGGTTGGTTGGCGTGTGTGGCATGGATGGATGGTGTGTTGGTGTGCATGGATGGATGTGATTGTTGTGGTTGGCGGTGTGTGCATGGATGATGGATGTTGGTTGGTTGTGCGGTGTGCATGGATGATGGATTGTTGGTTGGCGGTGTGCATGGATGGATGGATTGTTGGTTGGTTGGTGTGCATGGATGGATGGATTGTTGGTTGGCGTGTGGTGTATGGATGACTGGATTGTTGGTTGGTGGTGTGCATGGATGGATGGATTGTTGGTTGGTGGCGGTGTGATGGATGATGGATTGTTGGTTGGGTGTGTGCATGGATGATGGATTGTTGGTTGGTGTGGTGCATGGATGACTGGATTGTTGGTTGGTGTGTGCATGATGATGGATTGTTGGTTGGTTGGGTGTGCATGGATGGATGGATTGTTGGTTGGCGGTGTGCATGGATGATGGATTGTTGGATGGTGTTGGGATGGATGTGGTTGTTGTTGTGGTGTGATGGTGTGATGATTGTGGTTGGCGGTGTGCATGGATGGATGGATTGTTGGTTGGCGGTGTGCATGATGGATGTATTGGATGTTGTTGATGGATTGGTTGGTGGTGTGGCATGGATGGATGGATTGTTGGTTGGTGGTGTGCATGGATGATGGATTGTTGGTTGGCTGGTTGCATGGATGGATGGATGTGATTGGTTGGTTGGTGTGCATGGATGGATGAATGTGTTGCGTGGTGTGAGATGGATGTGTTGGTGGGTGTGCATGGATGGATGGATTTGTTGGTGGTGTGGATGGATGTTGGTTGGGTGTGCATGGATGGATGGATTGTTGGTTGGCGGTGTGCATGGATGGATGGATTGTTGGTTGGTGTTGGCGTGTGGATGATGGATGGATGTTGGTTGGCGGTGTGCATGGATGGATGGATTGTTGGTTGGTGGTGTGCATGATGATGGATTTGGGTGTTGGGTGACATGGATGATGGATGTTGGTTGGTGGTTGGGTGTGCATGATGATGGATTGTTGGTTGGCGGTGTGCATGGATGGATGGATTGTTGGTTGGTGCGGTGTGCATGGTGACTGGATTGTTGGTTGGCTGGTTGGGTGTGCATGGATGATGGATTGTTGGTTGGTGGTGTGCATGGATGATGGATTGTTGGTTGGTGGGTGCATGGATGACTGGATTGTTGGTTGGGTGGTGCATGGATGGACTGGATGTGTTGGTTGGGTGTGCATGGATGGATGGATTGTTGGTTGGCGGTGTGCATGGATGGATGGATGTTGGTTGGTGTTGTGCATGGATGTTGTTTGGTGGTGGATGACTGGATTGTTGGTTGGCGGTGTGCATGGATGGATGGATTGTTGGTTGGCGGTGTGCATGGATGATGGATTGTTGGTTGGGGGTGTGCATGGATGATGGATTGTTGGTATGGGTGTGCATGGATGGATGGATTGTTGGTTGGTGGTCATGATGGATGGATTGTTGGTTGTGGTGTGCATGGATGGATGGATTGTTGTTGGCGGTGTGCATGATGGATATTTGTTGGTTGGCGGTGTCATGGAGACTGGATTGTTGTGGTTGGTGGTGTGCATGGATGGATGGATTGTTGGTTGGTGTGTGCATGGATGGATTGTGGTTGTGGTTGGGGTGTGCAGGATGATGGATTGTTGGTTGGCGGTGTGCTGTGATGGATGGATTGTTGGTTGGCGGTGTGCATGGATGGATGGATGTTGGTTGTTGGTGGTGTGCATGGATGATGGATTGTTGTTGGTGGTGCATGATGACTGATGTTGATGGATGGATTGTTGGTTGGTGGTGTGCAGATGATGGATTGTTGGTTGGGTGTGTGCATGGATGATGGATGTTGGTTGGGTGTGCATGGATGGATGGTTGTTGTTGGGGTGTGCATGGATGATGGATTGTTGGTTGGTGGTGTGCATGGATGATGGATTGTTGGTTGGTGGTGGCATGGATGATGATGTTGTTGGTGGTGTGCATGTGATGGATGGTTGTGTTGGTTGGGGTGTGCATGGATGGATGGATGGGTTGGTGAGATGGATGTGGTTGGTGGGGTGTGCATGGATGGATGGATTGTGGTTTGTTGGGGTGTGCATGATGGATGGATTGTTGGTTGGTGGTTGGTGTGCATGTGGATGATGTTGTGCGGTGTGCATATGATGGATTGTGGTTGTGTGGTTGATGCATGTGATGGATTGTTGGTGGTGGTGTGCAGGATGATGGATTGTTGGTTGGGGTTGGATGGATGATGGATGTTGGTTGGGTGTGCATGGATGGATGGATTGTGTTTGGTTGGCGGTGTGCATTGATGGATGGATTGTTGGTTGGGTGTGATGGATGGATGATTGTGGTTGGTGGTGTGCATGATGGATGGATTGTTGGTTGGTGGGTGTGCAGTGATGGATGGATTGGTTGTGTTGGGGTGTGCATGGATGATGGATTGTTGGTTGGTGGTGTGCATGGATGATGATTGATGGTTGGTTGGTGGTGTGCATGGATGGATGGATTTGTTGGTTGGTGGTGTGCATGGATGATGGATTGTGGTGTGCTGGTGTTGGTTGGCGGTGTGCATGGATGGATGATGTTGGTTGGTGTGCATGGAATGATGGATGTTGGTTGGCGGTGTGCATGGATGGATTGATTGTTGGTTGTGGATGGCATGGATGGATGGATTGTTGGTTGTGGGAGATGATGATTGGATTGGAGGTGATGAGATGGATGTTGGTGGTGTTGCATGGATGGATGGATTGTTGGTTTGTGGATGTGCATGATGGATGGATTGTTGGTTGGTGGTGTGCATGGATGATGGATGTTGGTTGGGTGTGCATGGATGGATTTTTAGTGTTGGCGGTGTGCATGGATGGATGGATTGTATGGTTTGGGTGTGCATGGATGGATGGATTCTTGGTAGGTGGTGTGCATGGATGACTGGAAATGTTGGTTGGTGGTGTGCATGGAACTGGATTGTTGGTTGGTGGTGTGCATTGATGGATGATTAGTTTGTTGGCGTGTGCATGGATGGATGGATTGTTGGTTGGGCGGTGTGCATGGATGACTGGATTGTTGGTTGGCTGGTTGGCGGTGTGCATGGATGACTGGATTGTTGGTTGGCGGTGTGCATGGATGACTGGATTGTTGGTTGGCGGTGTGCATGGATGACTGGATTGTTGGTTGGCGGTGTGCATGGATGACTGGATTGTTGGTTGGCGGTGTGCATGGAGATGATTGTTGTTGGCGAGTTGCATGATGGATGTTGTTGTGCTGTTTGGCGGTGTGCTTGGATGGATGGATTGTTGGTTGGTTGGTTGGCGGTGTTGATGGATGACTGGATTGTTGATTGAAGGGGGGGTTGGCTGGAGGACTGGTTTGTTGGAGGTTTGGATCATTGGTTGGATGGTAGGAAGGTTGACTGGTAGGAGAGTTGGTTGGTAGGAAGGTTGGTTGGTAGGAGGGACGGTTGGTAGGAGGGTTGGTTGGTTGGTTGGTTGGTAGACGTATCATTAGTTGTTTGTGATCTCTCATTTTGTATTTAATAGGTGCAGGTGTGTGTGTGGTGTGGTGTGTGTGTGTGTGTGTGTGTGTGTGTGTGTGTGTGTGTCTGTGTCGTGTTGTCTGTGTGTGTGTTGTGTGTGTGTGTGTGTGTGTGTGTGTGTGTGTCTGTGTGTGTGTGTGTGTGTGTGTCTGTGTGTGTGTGTGTGTGTGTGTTGTGTGTGTGTGTGTGTGTGTGTGTGTCTGTGTGTGTGTGCTGTGTCTGTGTTGTGTGTTGTGTGTATGTGTGTGTTTGTGGTTGTTTGGTAACGTGTGTGCGTTCATGTATGCGTATGTATGTGTGTATGGTAACTATTGCTTATGAATATTTGTGACACGGGACAAATGGATAACATCCTGAGTTTGTTATTTGGATTACAGATTTTACTCTGTTTTACTGCATTGCATTGCAGTGTACTGTATTGCATTGTGTTGATTGTATTCTATTGTTGCTATTGTTGATGCTGCTGCTTGTTTCCACAATTTTTTTCTCTTAAAATGAAAGAAAAACCACGCCTTGTGTGCGTGTAGCCCAGCCATTATCATCTGACTGCCAGGAGTTGCTGTAGGTGTCGTTGCTGCTTGTGTCCACAATTTTGTTGTCTTAAAATGACGACAACTTGTCCTGTGTGAATGTAGCCATTATCATGTGTAGCAATGTGACTGTGACAGCGAATTGCTGTTATAATGATGAAAACTTGTCTTGTGTGAGTGAAGCCTTAGTCACCACTATCACCTGTATCAATGTGTAACAGGGAATTGCTGTTGTAATGTTGAAAACTTGCTCAGTGTGAGTGTAGCCTTAGCCACCTGTATCAGTGTGACTGTGACAGGGAATTGCTGTTGTAATGTTGAACACTTGTCCTGTGTGAGTGAAGCCTTAGTCACCTGTATCACTGTGACTGTGACAGGGAATTGCTGTTATAATGATGAAAACTTGCTCGGTGTGAGTGTCGCCTTAGCCATCACTATCACCTGTATCACTGTGACTGTGACAGCGAATTGCTGTTGTAATGATGAAAACTTGCCCTGTGTGAGTGAAGCCTTAGTCACCATTATCACCTGTATCACTGTGACTGTAACAGGGAATTGCTGTTGTAATGTTGAAAACTTGCTCAGTGTGAGTGTCGCCTTAGCCACTACATGTACTATCACCTGTATCCATGTGACTGTGACAGGGAATATATCACCGCCAATCCCTACTATAAGCCGGCCAAAGTGGACTTTATCTGCAGCCCCACACAGGAGGGGGGCATGCGGAAATGCATCAACCTACCGCTCTTTGAGTACGAGGGGATCCGCTGCAACGGCTCCGCCTCCGGCCACGGCAACAACACCCCCACCAACGACTCGTGCGTCAACTGGAACCAGTACTACACCAGCTGCCAGCCCCACGCTCAAAACCCTTACCAGGGGGCTGTGTCCTTTGACAACATCGGGCTGGCCTGGGTCGTTATTTTTCAGGTTTGTCACCTGCTTGGTTGTGTTGTGTTGTGTTGTGTTGTGTTGTGTTGTGTTGTGTTGTGTTGTGTTTTGTGTTATGTTGTGTTGTGTTTGTGTGTTGTGTTGTGTTGTTTTGTGTTGTGTGTTGTTGTTTGTGTTGTGTTGGTTTGTTGTTTGTGTTGTGTTGTTTTGTGTTCTGTTGTATTGTGTTGTATTGTATTGTGTTGTGTTCTGTTGTATTGTGTTGTGTTGTTTTGTGTTGTGTTATGTTGTGTTGTTTTGTGTTGTTTTGTTGTTGTGTTGTGTTTGTTGTTTGTTTTTGTGTTATGTTGTGTTGTTTTGTGTTATGTTTGTGTTGTTTTGTGTTGTTGTTGTGTTGTTTTGTGTTGTGTTGTGTTGTTTTGTGTTGTGTTGTTTTGTGTTGTGTTTGTGTTGTTTGTGTTGTTTGTTTGTGTTGTGTTGTGTTGTTGTGTGTGTTGTTTTGTGTTTGTTTGTTTTGTGTTGTGTTGTTATGTGTTGTGTTGTGTTGTGTTGTGTTGTGTTTGTTGTTTTGTTTGTATTGTTTGTTTGTTGTTTTGTTTGTGTTGTGTTTGTTGTTTGTGTTATGTTTGTGTTGTTTTGTGTTTGTTGTGTTGTTTTGTGTTGTTTGTGTTGTTTGTGTTTGTTCTGTTGTATTGTGTTGTGTTGTTGTTGTGTTGTGTTGTTGTGTGTTTTGTGTTGTGTATTGTGTTGTTGTGTTGTTTGTGTTGTGTTGTTGTTGTTTGTGTTGTGTTGTTGTGTGTTGTGTTGTTTTGTGTTGTGTTTGTTTGTGTTGTTGTGTTGTTGTTGTGTTGTTTTGTGTTGTGTGTGTTGTGTTGTTTGTTTGTGTTGTGTTGTGTTGTATTTGTTGTATTGTGTTGTTTGTTTGTTGTTTGTGTGTGTGTGTTGTCTTGTATTGTGTTGTTGTTCGTTTTGGTTTTATTGTTTTTTGTGTTGTTTGTATTGTATTGTATTGTATTGTTTGTTATTAGGTATTGTTATTGTAATACTCAAGCCACTGTCTGTTTCTTTATCTTCCTCCTTAAGTCCGCAAAGGGTCATCTGGACGCCGCATTACAAAATGTACACCAATGGGTAGATCTTGCCCATTGCGGTGATCACTGCACCATGCTGAGTGGTAACATCAGGAACTTATCAAACTGACGTGGATAAACGATCGTCCATCTGCAACTGAATCATTGATTTGTAGTTAGTTTTATTTCAACAGTGTGGGGTCACACCTACGTGTTAGTTATTGTATAATTGCCGCCATTTCCTGTGTATCATTTTCATACAGTTCGACATTCCGCTGGACACATCACTGCGTACTCGTACAATGTGTAAGTATTGATACGTCCAGCGATAGGCAGACCTGTCTGTTGTTGTCACTGTTAGATTATATCAATAAGGCAGAAATGAGACTAGGACAGTCTTGCAGTTTCTTTTGCCTTGATAACAACACGTGCAGGGAACTGTCTCACAGCAACTCATGTATCAACGAGTCATACATGAATTTGACGTCATAAAGTACTAGGTCATGGATTTGATGCCATAACGCAATACGTCATTCTTTGGGTTCTGTCGTCATCCACACTACTGACAAGCATGATAGACGTGTTCAACGGTTCTGGGTTAGACATGGCGTGTTCTCCTGCAGTACTTGTAGTTGTAACCACAACAAATTGTTGAAACATGTTCGGGTTTGGAATAATAGTTATCAGACGTGGCAAGAAAGCTTGAAATCTATGGGGCAACATGGAACAACATGAATGTGACCTTCAGACAGATCTGCTGGCTGTGTACAATTTGATGGCAAGGGAGCTTGAGTTGTGTGGGACAACATAGGACAACATTAATGTGACCTTCAGACAGATCTGCTGGCTGGTGTTGTGTGTACAATTTGATGGCAAGGGAGCTTGGGTTGTGTGGGACAACATGGAACAACATTAATCATGTGACCTTCAGACAGATCTGCTGGCTGTGTACAATTTGATGGCAAGGGAGCTTGAGTTGTGTGGGACAACATAGGACAACATGAATGTGACCTTCAGACAGATCTGTTGGCTGTGTACATATAGGACAACATGAATGTGACCTTCAGACAGATCTGTTGGCTGTGTACATATAGGACAACATGAATGTGACCTTCAGACAGATCTGTTGGCTGTGTACATATAGGACAACATGAATGTGACCTTCAGACAGATCTGTTGGCTGTGTACATATAGGACAACATGAATGTGACCTTCAGACAGATCTGTTGGCTGTGTACATATAGGACAACATAAATGTGACCTTCAGACAGATCTGTTGGCTGTGTACATATAGGACAACATGAATGTGACCTTCAGACAGATCTGTTGGCTGTGTACATATAGGACAACATAAATGTGACCTTCAGACAGATCTGTTGGCTGTGTACATATAGGACAACATGAATGTGACCTTCAGACAGATCTGTTGGCTGTGTACATATAGGACAACATGAATGTGACCTTCAGATAGATCTGTTGGCTGTGTACATATAGGACAACATAAATGTGACCTTCAGACAGATCTGCTGGCTGTGTACCGCTTTATTGACGGTTCCTTTAGTGTCCTCTGCCATGTCTGTGACTTCCTCTGTCATGTCTGTGACTGATCTATTTATATTTGTTATTGTGATTAAGTTAATTGACCTGCTAATGCACGTCAAATGAATTATTGAATCGGCGGTTATCAATTCTCATAACTATTTTCTTTTTTTTTTTTTCTTTTTTTGTTGTTGTTGAAAATGTTCTTTGACATTTACAAAACAGTATAGGCTACCTACTGGGAACTAGGACTATGGATTTCTAGATGGATCTTTAGAAACTTTGTTAGGAAATCATGATGTCCAGTTGATTGGTTGGGTCAAAGTACGGGTGGTGGTGAAAGTGAACTGAGATGATTAGGTCTATAGACAACAGACAGAACGTCAGACTATTATAACCTACAGGCAGTACTGGAATCTCAGAGGTTTCGAAAATAACCAAGACAGAGAAGTTTCCAAAGTCTGAAAGATGACTCACAAGCAAAAAAACAACAACAACTAAAGGACATACACAGACTATGGCTGTAAAGGACGTACACAGACTATGGCAGTAAAGGACGTACGCAGACTATGGCTGTAAAGCACGTACACAGACTGTAAAGGACGTACACAGACTGTAAAGGACGTACACAGACTATGGCTGTAAAGGACGTACACAGTGACAGACTGTAAAGGACGTACACAGACTGTAAAGGACGTACACAGACTGTAAAGGACGTACACAGACTGTAAAGGACGTACACAGACTGTAAAGGACGTACACAGACTATGGCTGTAAAGCACGTACACAGACTGTAAAGGACGTACACAGACTGTAAAGGACGTACACAGACTATGGCTGTAAAGGACGTACACAGACTGTAAAGGACGTACACAGACTGTAAAGGACGTACACAGACTGTAAAGGACGTACACAGACTATGGCTGTAAAGGACGTACACAGACTGTAAAGGACGTACACAGACTGTAAAGGACGTACACAGACTATGGCTGTAAAGGACGTACACAGACTGCAAAGGACGTACACAGACTGTAAAGGACGTACACAGACTGTAAAGGTTAAGGACGTACACAGACTGTAAAGGACGTACACAGACTATGGCTGTAAAGGACGTACACAGACTGTAAAGGACGTACACAGACTGTAAAGGACGTACACAGACTACTAGGCTGTAAAGGACGTACACAGACGGTAAAGGACGTACACAGACTATGGCTGTAAAGGACGTACACAGACTATGGCTGTAAAGGACGTACACAGACTGTAAAGGACGTACACAGACTATGGCTGTAAAGGACGTACACAGACTATGGCTGTAAAGGACGTACACAGACTATGGCTGTAAAGGACGTACACCGACTGTAAAGGACGTACACAGACTATGGCTGTAAAGGACGTACACAGACTATGGCTGTAAAGGACTACACAGACTATGGCTGTAAAGGACTACACAGACTATGGCTGTAAAGGACTACACAGACTATGGCTGTAAAGGACGTACACAGACTGTAAAGGACGTACACAGACTATGGCTGTAAAGGACTACACAGACTATGGCTGTAAAGGAATACACTGACTATGGCTGTAAAGGACGTACACAGACTATGGCTGTAAAGGACGTACACAGACTGTAAAGGACGTACACAGACTGTAAAGGACGTACACAGACTGTAAAGGACGTACACAGACTATGGCTGTAAAGCACGTACACAGACTGTAAAGGACGTACACAGACTGTAAAGGACGTACACAGACTATGGCTGTAAAGCACGTACACAGACTGTAAAGGACGTACACAGACTGTAAAGGACGTACACAGACTGTAAAGGACGTACACAGACTATGGCTGTAAAGGACGTACACAGACTGTAAAGGACGTACACAGACTGTAAAGGACGTACACAGACTATGGCTGTAAAGGACGTACACAGACTGTAAAGGACGTACACAGACTGTAAAGGACGTACACAGACTGTAAAGGACGTACACAGACTGTAAAGGACGTACACAGACTGTAAAGGACGTACACAGACTATGGCTGTAAAGGACGTACACAGACTGTAAAGGACGTACACAGACTGTAAAGGACGTACACAGACTATGGCTGTAAAGGACGTACACAGACTATGGCTGTAAAGGACGTACACAGACTGTAAAGGACGTACACAGACTATGGCTGTAAAGGACGTACACAGACTATGGCTGTAAAGGACTACACAGACTATGGCTGTAAAGGACGTACACAGACTGTAAAGGACGTACACAGACTATGGCTGTAAAGGACGTACACAGACTATGGCTGTAAAGGACGTACACAGACTATGGCTGTAAAGGACGTACACAGACTGTAAAGGACGTACACAGACTATGGCTGTAAAGGACGTACACAGACTATGGCTGTAAAGGACTACACAGACTATGGCTGTAAAGGACGTACACAGACTATGGCTGTAAAGGACGTACACAGACCATGGCTGTAAAGGACTACACAGACTATGGCTGTAAAGGACGTACACAGACTATAAAGGACGTACACAGACTGTAAAGGACGTACACAGACTATGGCTGTAAAGGACGTACACAGACCATGGCTGTAAAGGACGTACACAGACTATGGCTGTAAAGGACTACACAGACTATGGCTGTAAAGGACGTACACAGACCATGGCTGTAAAGGACGTACACAGACTATGGCTGTAAAGGACTACACAGACTATGGCTGTAAAGGACGTACACAGACTATGGCTGTAAAGGACGTACACAGACTGTAAAGGACGTACACAGACTATGGCTGTAAAGGACGTACACAGACTGTAAAGGACGTACACAGACTATGGCTGTAAAGGACTACACAGACTATGGCTGTAAAGGACGTACACAGACTATGACTGTAAAGGACGTACACAGACTGTAAAGGACGTACACAGACTATGGCTGTAAAGGACGTACACAGACTGTAAAGGACGTACACAGACTATGGCTGTAAAGGACGTACACAGACTATGGCTGTAAAGGACGTACACAGACTATGGCTGTAAAGGACGTACACAGACTGTAAAGGACGTACACAGACTGTAAAGGACGTACACAGACTATGGCTGTAAAGGACGTACACAGACCATGGCTGTAAAGGACGTACACAGACTATGGCTGTACAGGACGTACACAGACTATGGCTGTAAAGGACGTACACAGACTATGGCTGTACAGGACGTACACAGACTATGGCTGTAAAGGACGTACACAGACTAGAGTCAAGTTTCCTGGTGCAAAGAAAAAGGAATGCGTGTTGTACAAAGACAAGTGAGATACAGCGTGTTTACAGTAGAACAGATGCCCAAGAGCTATCATCATCATCATCATCATCATCTTCGTCGTCATCATCATCGTAGTCGTCATCGTCATCATCGTCGTCGTCGTCGTCACCGTCAACATCACCATCATCATGAGATACTGTAAAGACAGTCATCATATCACTGAAGAACAATATCAACAGATTGTTTGATTTCTGTTCTACAGTTAACATACATGAACGAAATTGATTCCCTTCCTGAGAAGATACAAGTATGTTATTGATGACTGTTTAGATCAGTATGCTTTGTGATGAAGTAGATGATAATAACTATATTGTTGTTGATCTGTGTCGATGGTGATGATGAGATTATACATAGTGTTGTTGGATGACTGTTCAGACAGTAGTTGTTGTGGTGATGAACTTGTGTGTTGATGACGTAGACGTATTCATGATGGAGATGATACTATGTTGACTGACATGTTTAGAGTACAGTGATCATAGTGTGTTGATGACTGTTAGACGTATGTGTGATATGTGATTACATAGTGTTTTGATGACTGTTTAGACAGTATGTTGGTGATGATGTAGATGATGATACATAGTGTTGTTGGATGACTGTTTAGACAGTATGTTGGTGATGATGTAGATGATGAACATAGTGTTTGGATGACGTTTAGACAGTATGTTGGTGATGATGTAAGATGATACTATAGTGTTGTTGGATGACTGTTTAGACAGTATGTTGGTGAATGATGTAGATGATGATACTATAGTTGTTTTGGATGACTGTTTAGACAGTATGTTGGTGATGATGATGTAGATGATGATACTATAGTGTTTTGGATGACTGTTTAGACATGTATGTATGAGATGATGATGATATAGATCATAGTTTATTGGATGACTGTTTAGACAGTATGTTGGTGATGATGTAATGATGATACATATGTTATTGGATGACTGTTTAGACAGTATGTGTGATGATGTAGATGATGATACTATAGTGTTGGATACTGTTTAGACAATGTGATATTAGTATGATACATGTTTTGATACTGTGACAGTAGTGTAATGATTAGATGATGACTATAGTGTATTTGGATGACTGTTTAGACAGTATGTTGTGATGATGATGTAGATGATGATACTATAGTGTGTTGGATGACTGTTTAGACAGTATGTTGGTGATGATGATGTAGATGATGATACTATAGTGTTTTGGATGACTGTTTAGACAGTATGTTGGTGATGATGTAGATGATGATACTATAGTTGTTGTGATGACTGTTTAGACAGTATGTTGTGATGATGATGTAGATGATGATACATATAGTGTGTTGGATGACTGTTTAGACAGTATGTTGGTGATGATGTAGATGATGATACTATAGTGTTGTTGGATGACTGTTTAGACAGTATGTTGGTGATGATGTAGATGATGATACTATAGTGTTGTTGGATGACTGTTTAGACAGTATGTTGGTGATGATGATGTAGATGATGATACTATAGTGTTGTTGGATGACTGTTTAGACAGTATGTTGGTGATGATGTAGATGATGATACTATAGTGTTGTTGGATGACTGTTTAGACAGTATTTGGTGATGATGTGATTGATGATAACTATAGTGTTATTGGATGACTGTTTAGACAGTATGTTGGTGATGAATGTAGATGATGATACTATAGTGATGTTGGATGACTGTTTAGACAGTATGTTGGTGATGATGTAGATGATGATACTATAGTGTTGTTGGATGACTGTTTAGACAGTATGTTGGTGATGATGTAGATGATGATACTATAGGTTATTGGATGACTGTTTAGACAGTATGTTGGTGATGATGTAGATGATGATACTATAGTGTTGTTGGATGACTGTTTAGACAGTATGTTGGTGATGATGTAGATGATGATACTATAGTGTTGTTGGATGACTGTTTAGACAGTATGTTGGATGATGATGTAGATGATGATACTATAGTGTTTTGGATGACTGTTTAGACAGTATGTTGGTGTGATGATGTAGAATGATGATACTATAGTGATGTTGGATGACTGTTTAGACAGTATGTTGGTGATGATATGTAGATGATGATACTATAGTGTTGTTGGATGACTGTTTAGACAGTATGTTGGTGATGATGTAGATGATGATATATAGTGTGATTTGGATGACTGTTTAGACAGTATGTTGGTGATGATATGTAGATGATGATACTATAGTGTTTGTTGGATGACTGTTTAGACAGTATGTTGGTGATGATGTAGATGATGATACTATAGTGATTGTTGGATGACTGTTTAGACAGTATGTTGTGTGATGATGTAGATGATGATGATGATGTAGATGATGATACTATAGTGTTGTTGGATGACTGTTTAGACAGTATGTTGGTGATGATGATGTAGATGATGATACTATAGTGTTGTTGGATGACTGTTTAGACAGTATGTTGGTGTGATGATGTAGATGATGATACTATAGTGATTTTTGGATGACTGTTTAGACAGTATTTTTGGTGATGATGTAGATGATGAAACTATAGTGATGTTGGATGACTGTTTAGACAGTATGTTGGTGATGATGTAGATGATGATACTATAGTGTTGTTGGATGACTGTTTAGACAGTATGTTGGTGATGATAGTAGATGATGATACTATAGTGTTGTTGGATGACTGTTTAGACAGTATGTTGGTGGATGATGTAGATGATGATACTATAGTGTTGTTGGATGACTGTTTAGACAGTATGTTGGTGATGATGTAGATGATGATACTATAGTGTTGTTGGATGACTGTTTAGACAGTATGTTGGGTGATGAGAGATGATGATACTATATGTGTTTTGGATGACTGTTTAGACAGTATGTTGGTGATGATGATAGATGATGATACTATAGTGTTTTTGGATGACTGTTTAGACAGTATGTTGGTGATGATGTAGATGATGATACTATAGTGTTTTGGATGACTGTTTAGACAGTATGTTGTGTGATGATGTAGATGATGATACTATAGTGTTGTTGGATGACTGTTTAGACAGTATGTTGGTGATGATGTAGATGATGATACTATAGTGTTGTTGGATGACTGTTTAGACAGTATGTTGGTGATGATGTAGATGATGATACTAATAGTGTTGTTGGATGACTGTTTAGACAGTATGTTGGTGATGATGATGTAGATGATGATACTATAGTGTTGTTGGATGACTGTTTAGACAGTATGTTGGTGATGATGATGTAGATGATGATACTATAGTGTTGTTGGATGACTGTTTAGACAGTATGTTGGTGATGAGATGTAGATGATGATACTATAGTGTTGTTGGATGACTGTTTAGACAGTATGTTGGTGATGATGTAGATGATGATACTATAGTGTATGTTGGATGACTGTTTAGAGACAGTATGTGATGGTAGAGATGTTAGATGATGAATACTATAGTGTTGTTGGATGACTGTTTAGACAGTATGTTGGTGATGATGTAGATGATGATACTATAGTGTTGTTGGATGACTGTTTAGACAGTATGTTGGTGATGATGATGTAGATGATGATACTATAGTGTTGTTGGATGACTGTTTAGACAGTATGTGTGATGATGATGATGTAGATGATGATACTATAGTGTATTGGATGACTGTTTAGACAGTATGTTGGTGATGATGTAGATGATGATACTATAGTGTTGTTGGATGACTGTTTAGACAGTATGTTGGTGATGATGTAGATGATGATACTATAGTGTTGTTGGATGACTGTTTAGACAGTATGTTGGTGATGATGTAGATGATGATACTATAGTGTTGTTGGATGACTGTTTAGACAGTATGTTGGTGATGATGTAGATGATGATACTATAGTGTTTTGGATGACTGTTTAGACAGTATGTTGGTGATGATGTAGATGATGATACTATAGTGTTGTTGGATGACTGTTTAGACAGTATGTTGGTGATGATGTAGATGATGATACTATAGTGTTTTGGATGACTGTTTAGACAGTATGTTGGTGATTGATGTAGATGATGATACTATAGTGTTTTGGATGACTGTTTAGACAGTATGTTGGTGATGATGATGTAGATGATGATACTATAGTGTTGTTGGATGACTGTTTAGACAGTATGTTGGTGATGATGATGTAGATGATGATACTATAGTGTTGTTGGATGACTGTTTAGACAGTATGTTGGTGATGATGATGTAGATGATAGATACTATAGTGTTATTGGATGACTGTTTAGACAGTAGTTGTGTGATGATGATGTAGATGATGATACTATAGTGTTGTTGGATGACTGTTTAGACAGTATGTTGTGATGATGATTAGATGATGATACTATGTGTTGTTGGATGACTGTTTAGACAGTATGTTGTGTGATGATGTAGATGATGATACTATAGTGTTGTTGGATGACTGTTTAGACAGTATGTTGTGGTGATGATGTAGATGATGATACTATAGTGTTGTTGGATGACTGTTTAGACAGTATGTTGGTGATGATGTAGATGATGATACTATATGTGTGTTGGATGACTGTTTAGACAGTATGTTGGTGATGATGTAGATGATGATACTATAGTGTTGTTGGATGACTGTTTAGACAGTATGTTGGTGATGATGTAGATGATGATACTATAGTGTTGTTGGTATGACATGTTTAGACAGTATAGTTGTGTGGATGATGTAGATGATGATACTATAGTGTTGTTGGATGACTGTTTAGACAGTATGTTGGTGATGATGTAGATGATGATACTATAGTGTTGTTGTGATGACTGTTTAGACAGTATGTTGGTGATGATGATGTAGAT
Source organism: Monoplex corrugatus (assembly GCA_030674185.1). NCBI lineage: Eukaryota > Metazoa > Mollusca > Gastropoda > Littorinimorpha > Ranellidae > Monoplex > Monoplex corrugatus. The sequence goes on from CM060306.1 coordinate 1,978,237, forward strand.
GATGATACTATAGTGTGTTGGATGACTGTTTAGACAGTATGTTGGTGATGATGATGTAGATGATGATACTATAGTGTTGTTGGATGACTGTTTAGACAGTATGTTGGTGATGATGAGAGATGATGATACTATAGTGTTATTGGATGACTGTTTAGACAGTATGTTGGTGATGA
>CM060306.1:1980909-2018409 GCA_030674185.1 Monoplex corrugatus
GGTTGTGATCGCCACACAGTTCTCAGAGACCAAGAAGCGGGAGACAGAGCGCATGCTGCAGGAGAGGAAGCGGTACCAGTCCTGCAGCACTCTGGCCAGTAACTCCGAGCCAGGAGGTTGCTACACGGAGCTGCTGAAACTGCTGGTGCAGCTGGCTAAACGAGCCCGCCGTAAAGTGCTGCAGGTCTACTATACTCACGTGCAGAGCAAGAAGCGACAGAAAGTGAAGCCGGAAAAATCCATTTCTTTACGCAGAAAAAGGACGAAGAAAAAAGGTAGCCTTGGCCCCAGCATACAGTTCCTCCCTCCCCAGCCCATCTGTCATGCCCCTCATCATGGGCCCCATCATTACCAGTTAAACGTAGTGACCCCTGATGTGTATGTGTCGCGCGGGGAGAGCTCTCCTCTAGCTCCCAGGGCCAGTCCTGAGCAGTCTGACGTGGACCCCGTGTCTTCCCCACGCCGCCCCAACTTCCTGATGCTGCCCGGCAGCCACTTGAGTTTGAACCCCTCCTCCGAGTCCCTCAACTCTCTGGCCCTGGGGGCTGTAGACGCCCTGACCCCCACCCTGCTCAAGTCCACACGGCCTTCCCCCAACCAGCTGGCGGTGGGGGGCGGGTGTTGTCTGGGTAGTGGTGTTAGAGGTAGGGCCCTTGCCTCGCTGCCCGAGGTTCTGGCAGCTCACGGAGCCAAAAATGCCGCTCTGGCGGCCTCCAATTTGCTCCTGAACACGGAGTTCCAGCCCACCAAACTGCAGGCTGTGTCTGACAAAGGTAAGTAGGACACTGCACTCTCTCCCTCTCTCCCCTCTCTCCCCCTCACCCTCCTTCCACTTCCACCACACCCCTCAACATCCTGCATCCTCTGTTGGTCACAGCGGAATGGTTAGTTGCTAATTGGGTACTTTTTGTGGATGTGTGTTGTGTGTGTCAGTGGGTACTTTTTGTGTCTCTTTAGTGGATGTGTGTCAGTGGGTACTTTTTGTGTCTCTTTAGTGGATGAATATTGTGTGTGTCAGTGAGTACTTTTTGTGTCTTTAGTGGATCATTGGATGTGTGTCTGTGTGTTAGTGGGTACTTTTTGTGTCTCTTTTAGTGGATGTATATTGTGTGTGTCAGTGGTACTTTTTGTGTCTCTTTAGTGGATGTGTGTTGTGTGTGTCAGTGGTACTTTTTGTGTCTCTTTAGTGGATGTGTGTTGTGTGTGTCAGTGACTTTTTGTGTCTCTTTAGTGGATGTGTGTTGTGTGTGTCAGTGGTACTTTTTGTGTCTTTAGTGGAGTGTATTGTGTGTGTCAGTGGGTACTTTTTGTGTCTTTAGTGGATGTGTGTTGTGTGTGTCAGTGGGTACTTTTTGTGTCTTTAGTGGATGTGTGTTGTGTGTGTCAGTGGGTACTTTTTGTGTCTCTTAATGGATATGTGTTGTGTGTGTCAGTGGGTACTTTTTGTGTCTTTAGTGGATGTGTGTTGTGTGTGTCAGTGGGTACTTTTTGTGTCTCTTTAGTGGATGTGTGTTGTGTGTGTCAGTGGGTACTTTTTGTGTCTTTAGTGGATGTGTGTTGTGTGTCAGTGGGTACTTTTTGTGTCTCTTAGTGGATGTGTGTTGTGTGTCAGTGGTACTTTTTGTGTCTTTAGTGGATGTGTGTTGTGTGTTCAGTGGGTACTTTTTGTGTCTCTCTAGTGGATGTGTGTCAATGGGTACTTTTTGTGTCTCTTTAGTGGATGTGTGTGTCAGTGGGTACTTTTTGTGTCTCTTTAGTGGATGTGTGTTGTGTGTGTCATGGGTACTTTTTGTGTCTCTTTAGTGGATGTGTGTTGTGTGTCAGTGGGTACTTTTTGGTCTCTTTAGTGGATGAATATTGTGTGTGACAGTGGGTACTTTTTGTGTCTTTAGTGGATGTGTGTTGTGTGTGCAGTGGGTACTTTTTGTGTCTCTTTAGTGGATGAATATTGTGTGTGAGACAGTGGGTACTTTTTGTGTCTCTTTAGTGATGTGTGTTGTGTGTGTCAGTGGGTACTTTTTGTGTCTCTTTAGTGGATTGATATTGTGTGTGAACAGTGGGTACTTTTTGTGTCTCTTTAGTGGATGTGTGTTGTGTGTGTCAGTGGGTACTTTTTCTGTCTCTTTAGTGGATGTGTGATGTGTGTGTCAGTGGGTACTTTTTGTGTCTCTTTAGTGGATGAATATTGTGTGTGACAGTGGGTACTTTTTGTGTCTTTAGTGGATGTGTGTTGTGTGTGTCAATGGGTACTTTTTGTGTCTCTTTAGTGGATGTGTGTTGTGTGTGTCAGTGGGTACTTTTTGTGTCTTTAGTGGATGAATATTGTGTGTGTCAGTGGGTTCTTTTTGTGTCTCTTTAGTGGATGAATTGTGTGTGTCAGTGGTACTTTTTGTGTCTCTTTAGTGGATGATATTGTGTGTGTCAGTGGGTTCTTTTTGTGTCTCTTTAGTGGATGAATATTGTGTGTGTCAGTGGGTAATTTTTGTGTCTCTTTAGTGGATGTATATTGTGTGTGTCAGTGGGTATTTTTTGTGTCTCTTTAGTGGATGTATATTGTGTGTGTCAGTGGGTACTTTTTGTGTCTCTTTAGTGGATGTGTGTTGTGTGTGTCAGTGGGTACTTTTTGTGTCTTTAGTGGATGTGTGTTGTGTGGTCAGTGGGTACTTTTTGTGTCTCTTAGTGATGTGTGTGTCAGTGGGTACTTTTTGTGTCTCTTTAGTGGATGTGTGATGTGTGTGTCAGTGGGTACTTTTTGTGTCTCTTTAGTGGATGTGTGTTGTGTGTGTCAGTGGGTACTTTTTGTGTCTCTTTAGTGGATGTGTGTTGTGTGTGTCAGTGGGTACTTTTTGTGTCTCTTTAGTGGATGTGTGTTGTGTGTGTCACTGTCAGTGGGTACTTTTTGTGTCTCTTTAGTGGATGAATATTGTGTGTGAGACAGTGGGTACTTTTTGTGTCTCTTTTAGTGGATGAATATTGTGTGTCAGTGGGTACTTTTTGTGTCTCTTTAGTGGTCATAAATTATGTGTGCCAGTTGGTATTCTGTGTCTCTTTAGTGGTATTACATTGTGTTTGGGGGTACTTTTTATGTTTTAGTGGTCGAACGTTACGTATATATCTGTTATATATATATTATATATATATAATATAATTATATATATATATATATAAGTGACTACTTCCTGTGTGTCTTTAGTGGTCGTACATTGTGTGTGTCAGCGGGTACTTCTTGTCTTTCTTTCATACTCGTACACTGAGAGTGTCTGTGGGCACTTGTTTTGTCTGACACTGTTGTATCAAACGGTTGTTTTGTATCTCTTTAGCAGTTGTACATTGTCAAAGGTGGATGTGATGCGTCTAGTGTGTCGGCTAGTGACTAGTGACTGCGTGCTTGTCACCTCTCACTTTCACAGTCTACACCGCTGGCTAGCACTGCTGCTTGCAGCTAAGCGAAAAGAAGAGCAGAAGGCGTAAGTCTCTTCCTGTCAGTACGTAGCCTCTCCATCAGCAAGCTCTACGTTGTGCCTCCTCGTGGCGACAGGCGGTAACTGAGCACCTCACGGACTCAGGCTTAATCTCGTGGGACTCGGAGGAGGTCTGGCCCCCAGACATGCAGCATGCAGGCCCACCGGCGTGTGGATATGCCCTGGTGCCCACGAACCAGATCCCCAAGCTATGGGTAAATAGCTCCATTGCCTTGTGGACATCTCGGGAGAGAGTAAGGCTAAGGGAGTTAACCCTGAAAAAAAAACGATGGAAGGCAAGGGGAAACCACCATCGTAGTTTCCCCAAGACAATCATGGGCAAAAGAAAGATGAAGAATGAAGTTAACGACGTTAATAGATGCTCCTGTGAAGCACTTTTGTCCGGTAGGGACTGTCATGCGGCACAGGTGACACCAGACTGTCAGCCAGCTACTGCGAACCAAAACCACACCCAAAGTCAAACTTAGAAACACCAAAATAGCAACATGGAACATCAGAACACTGTTGCAGAAGGGAAAATTAGACAACATCAAAATGGAGATGGAAAGGCTTAACATCAGTATTTTGGGACTGGGGGAAGTGAGATGGAAGGGGGCAGGCATGATAACATCAGGAGAATACACAGTGATATACTCTGGTGGTAATTCACATGAAAGAGGAGTAGGCATCATAATGGACAAAGACAAATCAAAAGCAGTTAAGAGATACTGGGCTGTGTCCGACAGAGTTTTGCTGGTCAAATTGGGAGGCAAACCATTTGATATCAACATCATACAGGTGTATGCACCAACATCCGCAAGTACTCAGGAAGACCATCAACAACTTATACGAAATATTAGAGATGGCCGAGGTCCAATGTAAATCACAAGAAGTTACAGTCATAATGGGAGATTTTAATGCTAAATTGGGACAGGATAGGGTGGAGGATATAGTTGGACCTCATGGCCTTGGTACACAAAATGAAAGGGGAGGGAAACTTGTAGAATGGGCACAGATGAATGAGTTCATAGTAGGAAACACCTGGTTTGAGCAGCCTAATAGAAGAAAATGGACTTGGATGAGTCCAGGAGATAATACCAAAAATCAGATTGACTACATCCTGATCAACAAAAGATTTAGAAATTCTTTACTGTCAGCAAAAACACTACCAGGCGCAGACTGCAACAGTGATTACAATCCTGTAGTGGGAAGGTTTAGGCTGAAATTGAGGAAAAGGAAACAGACCAAAAGCAACATGAAACTAAACCTTGGACTCTTAAAGACAGATGAAGTGATACGGAAAAAATTGAATGTACATGTTCAAAACAAATTCAGTGCTCTGGAAGACGTTGGTGACAGTGAGGAACAATGGACAAAGTTGAGAAATTCGATAAATGAAGCTTGTGAAGAAATCCCTAAGGCAGATAGAAAAGCAAAAAAGAGCTGGATGACTAATGAAATTCTGGGCTTGATGGAGGAAAGGAGTAAGACAAAGAGAAACGAGGAGATATACAGGAAGATAAACAAAGAAATCAGGTATAGGTGCAATGAAGCTAAGGAAGCTTGGCTGAACACAAAATGCAAAGAGATAGAAAACCGACACAAAATGGATCCTCAGGGTATGTACAGACGAATTGAAGAAATTGTCCACAGGAAAAATACATGCACATCAACTGGTTGCTTAAAATCGAAAGATGGTACGCTTATCATGGAAAAAGACAAAATACTAGACAGATGGGGAGAGTACATTAAAGACCTTTTTGAGGATGACAGAAACGAAGAACACATTATAAAAAAGAACGTTGAAGGACCACCCATAATGAAAGATGAAGTTAGAACAGCACTGAAAAAGATGAAACCAGGAAAAGCCCCAGGACCAGACAACATTACTACAGAGATGATTGAAGCCCTGGAGGAATTTGGCATCTAGAAAAAATAACTGTCCTCCTAAATGAAATTTACAAGAGATAGAGACAGATGGAAGTCCATGATCGCCAACGCCATGCGGCAAGGCACCTGATGATGATGACGATGACATTGTATATGTCAACAGGTGTTTTTCTGTCACTTTATCGGTTGTACATTGTGTATGTCAGTGGGTACGTTTGTATGTCTTTAGTGGTTATACATTGTACGTGTGTCAATGGGTAAGTTACGTGTGTCTTAGTGCTGATACATTGTACGTATGTCAATGGATAAGTTACGTGTGTCTTAGTGCTGATACATTGTACGTGTGTCAATGGGTAAGTTACGTGTGTCTTAGTGCTTATACATTGTACGTGTGTCAATGGGTAAGTTACGTGTGTCTTAGTGCTGATACATTGTACGTGTGTCAATGGGTAAGTTACGTGTGTCTTAGTGCTGATACATTGTACGTGTGTCAATGGGTAAGTTACGTGTGTCTTAGTGCTGATACATTGTACGTGTGTCAATGGGTAAGTTACGTGTGTCTCAGTGCTGATACATTGTACGTGTGTCAATGGGTAAGTTAAGTGTGTCTTACTCTTAGTGCTTATACATTGTACGTGTGTCAATGGGTAAGTTAAGTGTGTCTTAGTGCTTATACATTGTACGTGTGTCAATGGGTAAGTTACGAGTGTCTTAGTGGTTGTTCATTGTGTGTGTCAGTGGGTATTTTCCGTGTGTTTTTAGTGGTTGTGTATTGTGTGTTAGTGAATACTACTGTGTTTCTTTAGTGGTTGTACATTGTGTCAATGTGTGTGTCAGTGGCTTCTTTTGTGTCTCGTTAGTAATTGTACATTGATAGTATCGTATATTGTGTGACTGTTAGTGGGTAGTATGCGTCTCTCTAGTGGTCTTACGTTGTGTGTGTCAGTGGGCACTTTTCGCGTGTGTAGTGGTGGCCATTATGCGTGTCAGTGGGTACCTGTATGTCTCTGTATTGATCGTACATTGTGTGTGTCAGTGGGTACTTTTCGTGCGTCTTTTGTGGCCGCACGTTGTGTGTGTACGTGTGTCGCTGTAGTGATCGTACATTGTGTGTGAGTGGCTACTTTTGTGTCTCTGTAGTAGTCGTACATTGTGTGTGTCAGTGGGTACGTGTGTGCCTCTGTTGTGGTTGTACATTGTGTGTGTGTGTGTGTGTTTGTGTGTGTGTGTGGTGTTTGTCCATTTAAGAGAAAGGTAGCTACCAGGCAGGCTGCATATCAGTCAGGTCTGACGTTGTTTATACACTAATACAATATTGTCTATACATTGATATATTACATTTCATGGAATAGAAGTCTGTAACGTAAGTCAATGTTCCTTTTACTTTGATGAAACTATTAACTTACGGGATAAGATCTGCAGATGGCAATTTGTCTATGAAGCAGTAGTCTATTCAGAGATTGCCTCTGAGCCAAGAATTGGAGTTTCGCCTACAAATTTCTGTTGTAGCTTTTTCTTCTCTTCTTACACTTCTACTACTAGTACTACTTCTATTACTACTTCTATTACTACTACTGCTGCTACTACTACTACTACTATACTACTACTCCTACTATCACCACCACCACCACCACCACCACCATAACTTCTGCTACTACTACTGCGACTACTACTGATGATGGTGATGAAGAACTTTCCTGTCAATCGGATGGATGAGTGGGCATACTAGTCCTTTATGGCCTGATGTGAATCTTCATGTGTGAATCAAACTTGACGCTGGAGGCACATCTTCTGCTGGTGCTGAATGGAAATGAGTCCTGTGCCATCAGCTTTTGCTTTTTCCAGTTCTTTTGTTGAATAGCTGCTGTTTGGGCTGTTGAGATATGATTGTACCCTGTGCGCCTTCCTGTCACCGGTATACTGTGTTGAGGGCAGTGTCATCCCAGTTGGTCAAGTGTAGTGTGGATGCCATCGCTGATGAGATTGGCCTTCAGAGTCTGATGAGATTGGCCTTCAGAGTCTGATGAGATGGCCTTCAGAGTCTGATGAGACTGGCCTTCAGAGTCTGATGAGACTGGCCTTCAGAGTCTGATGAGACTGGCCTTCAGAGTCTGATGAGATTGGCCTTCAGAGTCTGATGAGATTGGCCTTCAGAGTCTGATGAGATTGGCCTTCAGAGTCTGATGAGACTGGCCTTCAGAGTCTGATGAGATTGGCCTTCAGAGTCTGATGAGATTGGCCTTCAGAGTCTGATGAGACTTGCCTTCAGAGTCTGATGAGACTGGCCTTCAGAGTCTGATGAGACTGGCCTTCAGAGTCTGATGAGATTGGCCTTCAGAGTCTGATGAGATTGGCCTTCAGAGTCTGATGAGACTGGCCTTCAGAGTCTGATGAGATTGGCCTTCAGAGTCTGATGAGACTGGCCTTCAGAGTCTGATGAGATTGGCCTTCAGAGTCTGATGAGATTGGCCTTCAGAGTCTGATGAGACTGGCCTTCAGAGTGTCCTTGTATGGTTTTTGTGGCATTCCTTTGTCATGGTATTGTTGCTTCAGCTCTCCAAACAAAAGAATCTTTGGATGCCTTCGTCTTCCATGTGGACAACGTGTCCTGTCCAACACGGCCAGCATTTGGCACGTCAGAACTTCTTCACAGCTTGAAGTTTGGACATAGATCATGACACATTATATTGCAGATGTTGCGGTCATCTTTGATGAAACTGATCCAACTGTTGTGTGGTAGTCCTCCGGAAGCTGAAGACAACTGCTCTGTACACAGCGATGTTAATCATTAATGGCGAGCCTGTTACCAGGGTCTTGCCACAACCTTTTGGTCAGCTTTCCAAAGACAGAGCTGACCTGTACTATGTACAGCACCACCTTAACATCAAGAGTTCCATTGCTGCTCATTTTACTGCTCAGTAGCAGGATTTGTCTACAGCCTTGGTCTCCCGCTTGTTGGCGACAGTCAGATGTGGTGCAGCGCCAGAGTGATGTTGGCTGAAACTGTCACCACCAACTTTACTACTCCTACTCCTACTTCTACTCCTACTGCTACTACTACTGCTACTACTACTACTACTACTACTACTGTCATTATTGCTACTACTACAACTAGTACTATTACTACTACAGCTACATCTATCAGTATAAGATCCGCTTCTATCTGTACAAATGAAATTCAAATTTTCCTAATAAAAGTCCAACTAATAATCAAATAAGAGTTTCATTCTAATGATAAACCAAAACTTTCTGTTTGTCCTACGAAAACGTCCACATAATGTTGGCCAAATTAAAATTGGCATTATAAATGGATCGGGGTTTCTTCTGTGATATACATCATGCCATCTTTACAAAAGTTGTTTTTGGCGACAACACAAATGTAAACCAAAAGAACAAGAAAACCAATGTAAGCGCGTATCCAACGAGACAAAACAGCCTACTGGTTAAATGTAATCAATCGAAAAATATAGGAACTCAGAAGACAGCTTTTGTGCTGACAAGTAACATGTTTGTTATAAACACCAGCTTCTCTATATCAGACGCCAATGTCTTGGTCGATAGATATCAGTGTCTGACACGGGCAAACGTACCTTGGCAGACATGAGAGTACACCACTTTGTACCATGTCAGATGGTATGTTTGGTGACCACCATAATTAAAATGGCCATCTGTGTGCAGCGCCATACAGCTTTCTATGACATGTCTCTCAGCAGCGTGTCCAGCAGTGTCTTCAGTTTGATGTCTGAGGGCAGGTTTTTAAATGGCCTGAGTTTCTGGACCATATCTGTAATCATTTGACAACCAGAATGTGACTACGTGGAATGGTGATGGCACTGACAGAGACGACTTACTCTCTGAACCGTGTCTAGAATTACTATACAGCTGTAGAATTATCAGTTAGCCAGAGTGTGACAGTGTGAAATAGTCAATTGATGGTCATGAGACATGGTTTACTTCCTGTATTATCTGTGATGATAGAATCAACAGACAGACAGTGTGACTATGTGAAATGGTAATGGCACTAACAAAGTGTCAGATGGTTATGGGGTGGACACAACACAACCCTTGTTGAGCAGTTGCCCCTGGAAGTGACCCTGGCTGATAGACAAGGACTGACATGTAGTCAGCAACAGTCCATGGCGCCATCTCCAAGCATGCTATAGATTGGACTGCCAAAGCACTAGACGTGTATGTTGTAGACAGGACTGTACAAGCACTAGACGTGTATGTTGTAGACAGGACAGTACAAGCACTAGACGTGTATGTTGTAGACAGGACTGTACAAGCACTAGACGTGTATGTTGTAGACAGGACAGTACAAGCACTAGACGTGTATGCTGTAGACTGTTGGACTGTACAAGCACTAGACGTGTATGTTGTAGACAGGACAGTACAAGCACTAGACGTGTATGCTGTAGACTGTTGGACAGTACAAGCACTAGACGTGTATGTTGTAGACTGTTGGACTGTACAAGCACTAGACGTGTATGTTGTAGACTGTTGGACTGTACAAGCACTAGACGTGTATGCTGTAGACTGTTGGACAGTACAAGCACTAGACGTGTATGTTGTAGACTGTTGGACTGTACAAGCACTAGACGTGTATGTTGTAGACAGGACTGTACAAGCACTAGACGTGTATGTTGTAGACAGGACTGTACAAGCACTAGACGTGTATGTTGTAGACAGGACTGTACAAGCACTAGACGTGTATGTTGTAGACAGGACTGTACAAGCACTAGACGTGTATGTTGTAGACAGGACTGTACAAGCACTAGACATGTATGTTGTAGACATTGGACTGTACAAGCACTAGACGTGTATGCTGTAGACAGGACTGTACAAGCACTAGACGTGTATGTTGTAGACTGTAGGACTGTACAAGCACTAGACGTGTATGTTGTAGACAGGACTGTACAAGCACTAGACGTGTATGTTGTAGACAGGACTGTACAAGCACTAGACGTGTATGTTGTAGACAGGACTGATACAAGCACTAGACGTGTATGCTGTAGACGTAGGACTGTACAAGCACTAGACGTGTATGTGTAGACAGGACTGTACAAGCACTAGACGTGTATGCTGTAGACAGGACTGTACAAGCACTAGACGTGTATGTTGTAGACGAGGACTGTACAAGCACTAGACGTGTATGTTGTAGACAGGACTGTACAAGCACTAGACGTGTATGTTGTAGACAGGACTGTACAAGCACTAGACGTGTATGTGTAGACAGGACTGTACAAGCACTAGACGTGTATGCTGTAGACAGGACTGTACAAGCACTAGACGTGTATGCTGTAGACAGGACTGTACAAGCACTAGACGTGTATGTTGTAGACAGGACTGTACAAGCACTAGACGTGTATGTGTAGACAGGACTGTACAAGCACTAGACGTGTATGTTGTAGACAGGACTGTACAAGCACTAGACGTGTATGTTGTAGACAGGACCGTACAAGCACTAGACGTGTATGTTGTAGACAGTGGACTGTACAAGCAATAGACGTGTATGTGTAGACAGGACTGTACAAGCACTAGACGTGTATGTTGTAGACAGTTGGACAGTACAAGCACTAGACGTGTATGTTGTAGACAGGACTGTACAAGCACTAGACGTGTATGTTGTAGACAGTTGGACTAGTACAAGCACTAGACGTGTATTTAGACAGGACTGTACAAGCACTAGACGTGTATGTTGTAGACAGTTGGACTGTACAAGCACTAGACGTGTATGTTGTAGACAGTTGGACTGTACAAGCACTAGACGTGTATTTGTCTTGAGACAGGACTGTACAAGCATAGACGTATGCTGTAACGTTGGACTGTACAAGCAGACGTGTATGTTGAATTGGACTGGACAAGCACTAGACGTGTATGTTGTAGTAGGACTGTACAAGCCACTAGGACGTGTATGCTGTAGACAGTGACTGTACAAGCACTAAGGACTGTATGTTGTAGACAGACTGTACAACATAGGCGATGTAAGCATGTAACAGTTGGACTGTCAAAGCACTAGACGTGTATGTTGTAGACAGGACTGTACAAGCACTAGACGTGTATGTTGTAGACAGGACAGTACAAGCACTAGACGTGTATGTTGTAGACAGGACTGTACAAGCACTAGACGTGTATGTTGTAGACAGGACGTACAAGCACTAGACGTGTATGCTGTAGACGTTGGACTGTACAAGCACTAGACGTGTATGTTGTAGACAGGACAGTACAAGCACTAGACGTGTATGCTGTAGACTGTGACGTACAAGCACTAGACGTGTATGTTGTAGACTGGACTGTAAAGCACTAGACGTGTATGTTGTAGACTGTGGACTGTACAAGCACTAGACGTGTATGCTGTAGACGGACAGTACAAGCACTAGACGTGTATGTTGTAGACAGTTGGACTGTACAAGCACTAGACGTGTATGTGTAGACAGGACTGTACAAGCACTAGACGTGTATGTTGTAGACAGGACTGTACAAGCACTAGACGTGTATGTTGTAGACGGACTGTACAAGCACTAGACGTGTATGCTGTAGACAGGACTGTACAAGCACTAGACGTGTATGTTGTAGACAGTGACTGTACAAGCACTAGACGTGTATGTTGTAGACAGGACTGTACAAGCACTAGACGTGTATGTGTAGACAGGACTGTACAAGCACTAGACGTGTATGTTGTAGACAGACTGTACAATCACTAGACGTGTATGTTGTAGACAGGACTGTAAAGCACTAGACGTGTATGTTGTAGACAGGACTGTACAAGCACTAGACGTGTATGTTGTAGACAGGACAGTACAAGCACTAGACGTGTATGCTGTAGACAGGACTGTACAAGCACTAGACGTGTATGTTGTAACGTGGACTGTACAAGCACTAGACGTGTATGTGTAGACAGGACTGTACAAGCACTAGACGTGTATGTTGTAGACATGGACTGTACAAGCACTAGACGTGTATGTTGTAGACAGGACTGTACAAGCACTAGACGTGTATGTGTAGACAGGACTGTACAAGCACTAGACGTGTATTGTAGACAGGACTGTACAAGCACTAGACGTGTATGTGTAGACTGTTGGACTGTACAAGCACTAGACGTGTATGTGTAGACGTGTGACTGTACAAGCACTAGACGTGTATGTTGTAGACAGGACTGTACAAGCACTAGACTGTATGTTGTAGACAGGACTGTACAAGCACTAGACGTGTATGTGTAGACAGTTGGACTGTACAAGCACTAGACGTGTATGTTGTAGACAGGACTGTACAAGCACTAGACGTGTATGCTGTAGACAGGACTGTACAAGCACTAGACGTGTATGTTGTAGACTGTTGGATGTACAAGCACTAGACGTGTATGTGTAGACAGGACTGTACAAGCACTAGACGTGTATGCTGTAGACAGGACTGTACAACACTAGACGTGTATGTTGTAGACAGGACTGTACAAGCACTAGACGTGTATGCTGTAGACAGGACTGTACAAGCACTAGACGTGTATGCTGTAGACAGGACTGTACAAGCACTAGACGTGTATGTTGTAGACAGAACTGTACAATCACTAGACGTGTATGTTGTAGACAGGACTGTAGAAGCACTAGACGTGTATGTTGTAGACAGACTGTACAAGCACTAGACGTGTATGTTGTAGACAGGACCGTACAAGCACAGACGTGTATGTTGTAGACTGTGTGACTGTACAAGTACTAGACGTGTATGTTGTAGACAGGACTGTACAAGCACTAGATGTGTATGTTGTAGACAGTGTGACTGTAAAAGCACTAGACGTGTATGCTGTAGACAGACTGTACAAGCACTAGACGTGTATGTTTTAGACAGGACTGTACACGCACTAGACGTGTATGCTGTAGACAGGACTGTACAAGCACTAGACGTGTATGTTGTAGACAGGACTGTACAAGCACTAGACGTGTATGTTGTAGACAGGACCGTACAAGCACTAGACGTGTATGTTGTAGACAGGACTGTACAAGCAATAGACGTGTATGCTGTAGACAGGACTGTACAAGCACTAGACATGTAGTTGTAGACAGTTGGACAGTACAAGCACTAGACGTGTATGTTGTTAGACAGGACTGTACAAGCACAAGACTGTATGTTGTAGACAGACTGTACAAGCACTAGACGTGTATGTTGTAGACAGGACTGTACAAGCACTAGACGTGTATGCTGTAGACAGTTGGACTGTACAAGCACTAGACTGTATTGTACTTGTAGACAGGACTGTACAAGCACTAGACGTGTATGTTGTAGACAGGACTGTACAAGCACTAGACGTGTATGCTGTAGACAGTTGGACTGTACAAGCACTAGACGTGTATGCTGCAGACAGGACTGTACAAGCACTAGACGTGTATGCTGTAGACAGGACTGTACAAGCACTAGACGTGTATGTTGTAGACAGGACTGTACAAGCACTAGACATGTATGTTGTAGACAGGACTGTACAAGCACTAGACGTGTATGTTGTAGACAGGACTATAGAAGCACTAGACGTGTTGTTGTAGACTGTAGGACTGTACAAGCACTAGACCTGTATGTTGTAGACAGGACTGTACAAGCACTAGACGTGTATGTTGTAGACAGGACTGTACAAGCACTAGACGTGTATGTTGTAGACAGGACTGTACAAGCACTAGACGTGTATGTTGTAGACAGGACTGTACAAGCACTAGACGTGTATGTTGTAGACAGGACTGTACAAGCACTAGACGTGTATGTTGTAGACGAGGACTGTACAAGCATTAGACGTGTATGTTGTAGACAGTTGGACTGTACAAGCACTAGACGTGTATGTTGTAGACTGGTGACTGACAAGCACTAGACGTGTAGTGTTGTAGACGGGGACTGTACAAGCATTAGACGTGTATGTTGTATACAGGGACTGTACATGCACTAGACGTGTATGCTGTAGACTGTGACTATAAAGCACTAGACGTGTGTGTTGTAGACATGGGACTGTACAAGCACTAGACGTGTATGTTGTAGACAGTGGACTGTACAAGCACTAGACGTGTATGTTGTAGACTGGACTGTAAAGCACTAGACGTGTATGTTGTAGACTGTGACTGTACAGCACTAGACGTGTATGTTGTAGACTGGACTGTAGAAGCACTAGACGTGTGTGTTGTAGACTGGACTATAGAAGCACTAGACGTGTGTGTTGTAGACTGGACTATAGAAGCACTAGAAGTGTGTGTTGTAGACTGGACTATAGAAGCACTAGACGTGTATGTTGTAGACTGGACTAGAAGCACTAGACGTGTGTGTTGTAGACTGGACTATAGAAGCACTAGACGTGTGTGTTGTAGACTGGACTAGAAGCACTAGACGTGTGTGTTGTAGACTGGACTATAGAAGCACTAGACGTGTATGCTGTAGACAAGCTATTGATTGTTTCTAGTTTCACCATGCACTTTTCTTTCTGTTTGCTTTTAAAACCAGTTTGATTTGATGTCGGTGGTTTACCAATACCAGAATTGATTTGTGTTGGGTTTCCTTGTTTTCCTTCAGTTTCCTTCCTTGTCTTGCTGCATGGTGTGTAGTCTTTTGACCATGTTCAGCTGACATGAAAATGATCTTGCTGTTGTGCTCATTGTCATAGACAGTTGGTTTGTTTTTGTTGTAAATGTCAGTGACAGATTACTGTGATGGTCAGATAGTGTCTGAAGTGTGGTTTGGTTTGGTTTGGTTTGGTGGAATTCTGATTGGTTTTCATGAATGTAATTGATGATCTGACTATAGTGATATCAAACTGCTCACTGGCTTTGGCTTTGAAGGTGACTTTTTCTGATCCCATAGCTAGTGTGGTGGTTGGGGGATTGATAATACAGATCACAGACAGGATCCTCCATCTGTATCTGTGAGGTGCAGCAACAAGCATTTTCGGCATACTCAGCTTGATCCAGTCTTAAAGATTAGCCACACAGCTCTTATGTTTGTGCATTTGACAACTATCTGCTTCCAGAGTACACTGAAAGATGGTCTTGGATTCTTGTGTACAGCGAGTGACATAAGCAAACCATGTAAACATACGTCATTTCACTATTGTCAGAAGTGGTCCTGTGGTCCGTCAGGAATGTTTTGTTCTGCACGTACTTTTTGATCGTATCTTCGAGGTAGGATTATCAAAAGAAGTTTCCACAGCAAGTTGGTCTCAAAGACATTGATGATTTTCTCTGAGTCAGCACGTAATGTCCAAGTTTCGCATCTGTAGAGATAGGTGGACATTACGAGTGACTTGCACAGTCTGTACATTTTTGGTGAACTTGATGCTGCTGCTTCTGCAAATCATTTTCAGTAAGGCCACTTTTTTGCATTACAGTTGCAATTCTCATGTGTATTTCTATTGTGCTGCTGCCATCATCGGTCAGTGTAGTTCTTGTTGATCTCTTCCATTCTTTGACATTTCATGTGCATTTCCGCACTGCCAATGGTTGTGCTGTTGATCATGACTTTGGTATTGCCATTCCTGACTGCATTTTTGCACTGCGTGGAGTTTGTTAGTGAGGTCTTGCAGTACAGTGTTGGTGCCTGTCATGAGGTCACTGTCATGGGAAACTGTAGGTTACACATGTGTCTCTTACTGTGGAGATGGAAGTGTGGTAGTCGTTGGCAGGTTTGCTTATGATCTTTTTCAGGAAGATGTTTAGCAAAAGACCACTGATACAGCAATATTCCACCCGAAGTTTGAAAGACCACCCCCTCTCCACCATTCAGGTGTTCGAGTTCTACATCCCCTCAGTGGTTAGGATTAGATCTTCTAAAAGTTCTATGTTGAACTATTTTCACAAGATGCCCTAGACCTTTGTTTCAAACTGTGTCAAGTGCTTTCTTACGGTCTACAAAATGTGGCAGAGATCATTTTGATGTAAGTGTTTTCTAGCAAGATGTGACAGTTGTAACTCTGTTCATCTGGACTCCTGCCAGGAATGACAGCAACGTTTGTGTTCCTTCTTGAGCTGTTGCTCAGGGATAATGTTCTCAGTGTGAGATGACTTTGACTTTAGACAAATATTCGTCGATTTATAAAACACTGACCGTCATAAAGAAATAAAGTTTGGATAAAAGTTTTTAAATTGAAAATAAAGGTTTCTTCGGAATCACTTTTATTCTGTCCAATATTTCATGTTGTTTGTTTCATTTATGACTTACGTTCAGATGAGAGCAGTTCCGTTTTGTTGTTGTTGTTGTTATTATTTTTGTTTGCTTGTGTTTGCTACTACTTCTATTTCTTCCTTTCTTTTTTTTCTATATTTCTTTCAATGTCGCTTCGTTTTTCCTCCGTGTTCTCTCCCTCCTCTTTCTCCTCTTCTTACTCTTTCTTATATGTTTTTGTTAGCTTGTTTTGTGTGTGTGTTTTAAAAAAAATTGTTTTTTTGTTGTTGTTGTTGCTCTTCTGTTTGTTTTGCAGATACTTAACACATTCTATTTCTCAAGAGTCACCATGAGGTGACTGCATTTTGCTCAGTTTCATTTGTACAGTATTCAAACTAACATTTGTAGTGGGATGCTGATAACAGCAACAGAAAGCAATATTAGTTTAACCATTCAACCAGCGTCACTAGTTATGGCTGCTGTCGGTAGTTGTACTCATAATAGTTACACTGCTGATAGAACCAGTACTTGCAAAATTAGATGTTCTCTCTCTCTCTCTCTCTCTCTCTCTCTCTCTCACTCTCTCTCTCTCTCTCTCTCTCTACTCTCTCTCTCTCTCTCTCTCCGTCTGTCTGTATGTCTGTCTGTCTGTCTCTCTCGTATACATTGTTTTTCGTTTTGTTTTGTTGACTTGATTTATCTTTTCGTGTTTTTAGGTGTGATTTTTTGTTGTTGTTGATTTTTTTGGTGGCTGTGTGGATATGAAATTGTGTGTACAGTAGATTCCGTTGTGAGGTGTCATGTCTTAAATTAACAGCACAACGTAGCTCTGCATGATGGCACCATTACCTCCCTTGTTGTCTCCTATGTTTCTTTGTTTCTTGATCTTTTTCCTTTCCTTTGTTTTTGCCCTTTTTTTCCCTGTAGCACCAGGAACCACGGGCAGCAAGACAAGGGCTTGTAGCGTCCACACGTTCTATCACATTTCTCAACCATGTAATCAAACCCCAGAAAAAAACGTAAGTCCAACGTCATGGCCCATTCACCAGACCCAAGTGTAGACCACAGACCCAAGTGTAGACCAGAAAATCGTTTGCTAAATAGTTTGAGATGAATTTGATCTTGTGCTATGGGAGTACTTGACTCATCATGACGTATGTGCCATTGCCATTTCAGCCTTCGTCCACCTAGAACATTGTCTGTAAGTATTGGGCTGGAGTTCAGAGAGTGCTGTTTCTGTCTCTCCTCATGCAGCCAGGTAATTAGATCTTCCACTTGTTCCAGATCCATGTTCACTCTCTGTCAACAGGAAATCACTTCTCTGTTTGTGGTTAATGGAGATGTGGGAGTGTTGGCAGAGCTGGGTGAGGGAGTATGGAGTTCAACATGTGTATTGTTTATTTGTAAAAATGTTTGTCTGATCTTTATGTGTCAAGCATGCCAACAACCAGCCAAACATTCACTTTAGATCATACATGTTACATATGTGTGTGCGTGTGAATGTGTGTGTGTGTGTGTATGTGTGTGTTATAAGAGAGAGAGGGGGTGGGGAACGTGTGCTCATGTAACTGTGTTTCATGATCATTATGGTTGTCCTCATGTACTCTTCCTTGTCTGCTGTGTTTGTCTCCAGTAATTCTAATTGATCTGTTTGAAAAGTTTTATCATCTCATAACCATCATCGTCACCATCATCATCATCATCATCATCATCGTCACCACCACCACCACCACCATCATCATCATCATCATCATCATCATCATCATCATCATCATCATCATCGTCACCACCACCACCACCACCACCACCACCACCACCACCACCATCATCATCATCATCATCATCATCATCATCATCATCGTCACCATCATCATCATCATCATCATCATCATCGTCACCACCACCACCACCATCATCATCATCATCATCATCATCATCATCATCATCATCATCATCATCGTCTTCGTCGTGGTCGTAAACTGTTTTTAGTTATAAGGAAAGAAATGGTTTCGTTATTATTATTATTGCCGCCATCATCGTTATGATGAGTGTTACTGTCATTTTCATCTTTACGTCACCATTACAATTATCGTTTTCTTACGTTGTTTGTTGGAAATGGTGATGATGGTGATGGTGGTGGTGGTGGTGGTTATGGTGATAATGAAGATGATGATGGAGATGGTGATAGTCGTGGTCGTTGTGGTCGTTGTGGTTGGTGGTGGTGATGGTGGTGGTGGTGGTGGTGGTGGTGGTAGTTATAGTGATAATGTAATGGTGGTAGTGGTGATGGTGGTGGTGGTGGTGGTGGTTATATTGATAATGTGATGGTGGTAGTGGTGGTGGTTGTGGTTGGTGGTAGTGGTGATGGTGGTAGTGGTGATGGTAGTAGTGGTGATGGTGGTCGTGGTGGTTGTGGTGGTTGTGGTTGGTGATAGTGGTGATGGTGGTAGTGGTGATGGTGGTAGTGGTGATGGTGGTAGTGGTGATGGTGGTAGTGGTGATGGTGGTCGTGGTGGTTGTGGTGGTTGTGGTTGGTGGTAGTGGTGATGGTGGTAGTGGTGATGGTGGTAGTGGTGATGGTGGTAATGGTGATGGTGGTGGTGGTGATGGTTATAGTGATAATGTGATGGTGGTAGTGGTGATGGTGGAAGTATCACATCTAGGTAATCGTAATCATCACCATGGACATCAGTGTGAATACCAAACACATGGTTACGTTGCTGTTGTGATGGTCAGACATGTTGGCAGACGATGTGTTGGTGGATATGGCGGTGATGATTGTAGTTTTTAACACTCAGGTCTCAATGTTAAAAGAGACGACTAAAATGTCATGTATGTGAAGGTCAGGTCTGCAGTGTCATGTGTGTTATGGTCAGGTCTACAGTGTCATGTATCATTGTATGTGATGACCAGGTCTGCAGTGTCATGCATGTGATGGCCAGGTCTGCAGTGTCATGCATGTGATGGCCAGGTCTGCAGTGTCATGTATGTGATGGTCAGGTCTACAGTGTCATGTATGTGATGGTCTGTAGTGTCATGTGTGTGATGGTCAGGTCTACAGTGTCATGTATGTAATGGTCAGGTCTGCAGTGTCATGTATGTGATGGTCAGGTCTGCATGTCATGTATGTGGTTACAGTGCATGTATGTATGGTCAGGTCTGCATCATGTATGTGATGTCAGTGGTATGTGATGGTCAGGTCTACAGTGTCATGTATGTGATGGTCAGGTCTGTAGTGTCATGTGTGTGATGGTCAGGTCTACAGTGTCATGTATGTGATGGTCAGGTCTCAGTGTCATGTGTGTGATGGTCAGGTCTACAGTGTCATGTATGTGATGGTCAGGTCTACAGTGTCATGTTGTGATGGAGTCTGTGCAGTATATGGTCAGGTCTACAGTGTCATGTATGTGATGGTCAGGTCTACAGTGTCATGTATGTGATGGTCCAGGTCTTAGTTCTGTAGTGGTCCATGTCAAGTATGTGATGGTCAGGTCTACAGTGTCATGTATGTGATGGTCAGGTCTACAGTGTCCATGTAGTAGGTAGGCTGAGATGGTCAGGTCTTAGTGTCATGTATGTATGTGGTGTCAGGTCTACAGTGTCATGTGATGGTCAGGTCTGCAGTGTCATGTATGTGATGGTCAGGTCTACAGTGTCATGTATGTGATGGTCAGGTCTACAGTGTCATGTATGTGATGGTCAGGTCTACAGTGTCATGTATGTGATGGTCAGGTCTACAGTGTCATGTATGTGATGGTCAGGTCTGTAGTGTCATGTATGTGATGGTCTCAGTGTCATGTATGTGTCATGGGCTAGGTCAAGATGGGCCTACAGTGTCATGTATGTGATGGTCAGGTCTAGTGTAGTGTCATGTATGGTCAGGTCTACAGTGTCATGTATGTGATGGTCAGGTCTACAGTGTCATGTATGTGATGGTCAGGTCTACAGTGTCATGTATGTGATGGTCAGGTCTGCAGTGTCATGTATGTGATGGCATCTGTAGTGTCATGTATGTGATGGTCAGGTCTACAGTGTCATGTATGTGATGGTCAGGTCTACAGTGTCATGTATGTGATGGTCAGGTCTACAGTGTCATGTATGTGATGGTCAGGTCTGCAGTGTCATGTATGTGATGGTCAGGTCTGCAGTGTCATGTATGTGATGGTCAGGTCTGCAGTGTCATGTATGTGATGGTCAGGTCTACAGTGTCATGTATGTGATGGTCAGGTCTGCAGTGTCATGTGTGTGATGGCCAGGTCTGCAGTGTCATGTAGTGATGGTCAGGTCTACAGTGTCATGTGTGTGATGGTCAGGTCTACAGTGTCATGTATGTGATGGTCAGGTCTACAGTGTCATGTATGTGATGGTCAGGTCTACAGTGTCATGTGTGTGATGGTCAGGTCTGCAGTGTCATGTATGTGATGGCCAGGTCTACAGTGTCATGTGTGTGATGACCAGGTCTGCAGTGTCATGTGTGTAATGGCCAGGTCTACAGTGTCATGTGTGTGATGGCCAGGTCTACAGTGTCATGTATGTGATGGTCTGCAGTGTCATGTGTGTGATGGTCAGGTCTACAGTGTCATGTGTGTGATGGTCAGGTCTGCAGTGTCATGTATGTGATGGTCAAGTCTACAGTGTCATGTATGTGATGGTCTACAGTGTCATGTATGTGATGGTCAGGTCTGCAGTGTCATGTATGTGATGGTCAAGTCTGCAGTGTCATGTATGTGATGGTCTACAGTGTCATGTATGTGATGGTCAGGTCTGCAGTGTCATGTATATGATGGCCAGGTCTGCAGTGTCATGTATGTGATGGTCTACAGTGTCATGTATGTGATGGTCTACAGTGTCATGTATGTGATGGTCAGGTCTGCAGTGTCATGTATGTGATGGTCAAGTCTACAGTGTCATGTATGTGATGGTCTACAGTGTCATGTATATGATGGCCAGGTCTGCAGTGTCATGTATGTGATGGTCACAGTGTCATGTATGTGATGGTCAGGTCTACAGTGTCATGTGTATGATGGCCAGGTCTGCAGTGTCATGTATGTGATGGTCAGGTCTGCAGTGTCATGTATGTGATGGTCAGGTCTGCAGTGTCATGTATGTGATGGTCAAGTCTACAGTGTCATGTATGTGATGGGTCTACAGTGTCATGTATGTGATGGTCTACAGTGTCATGTGTGTGATGGTCTACAGTGTCATGTATGTGATGGTCAGGTCTACAGTGTCATGTATGTGATGGTCTACAGTGTCATGTATGTGATGGTCTACAGTGTCATGTATGTGATGGTCATACAGTGTCATGTATGTGATGGCCAGGTCTACAGTGTCATGTTGTGATGGTCAGGTCTACAGTGTCATGTATGTGATGGTCTACAGTGTCATGTATGTGATGGTCTACAGTGTCATGTATGTGATGGCCAGGTCTACAGTGTCATGTATGTGATGGTCTACAGTGTCATGTGTGTGATGGTCAAGTCTACAGTGTCATGTATGTGATGGTCTGCAGTGTCATGTGTGTGATGGTCAAGTCTACAGTGTCATGTATGTGATGGTCTACAGTGTCATGTGTGTGATGGTCAAGTCTACAGTGTCATGTATGTGATGGCCAGGTATATTTCCAGACAACGTGTTGATGGACGTGATGGTGGTGATGGTTTGATTGTAGCAATGTCTGCATGTTAAGCACAAAAGAGATGTCAAACCTGTCAGCGTGTGGTTACAGGTGTGTTTGCAGACATGGTAATGGACGTCATAGTGGTGATAGTTGTTTTGTAACAGTGTCTCCATATTGGTGATGGTGATAGTTGTAACAGTGTCTCCATGTTGGTGATGGTGATAGTTGTAACAGTGTCTCCATGTTGGTGATGGTGATAGTTGTAACAGTGTCTCCATGTTGGTGATGGTGATAGTTGTAACAGTGTCTCCATGGTGATGGTGATAGTTGTAACAGTGTCTCCATGTTGGTGATGGTGATAGTTGTAGCAGTGTCTCCATGTTGGTGATGGTGATAGTTGTAACAGCGTCTCCATGGTGATCATGGTGATAATTGTCTTATAACAGTGTCTCCATGTTGGTGTTGGTGATAGTTGTAACAGTGTCTCCATGTTGGTGATGGTGATAGTTGTAACAGTGTCTCCATGTTGGTGATGGTGATAGTTGTAGCAGTGTCTCCGTTTTGGTGATGGTGATAGTTGTAGCAGTGTCTCCATGTTGGTGATGGTGATAGTTGTAGCAGTGTCTCCATGTTGGTGATGGTGATAGTTGTAGCAGTGTCTCCATGTTGGTGATGGTGATAGTTGTAAAAGTGTCTCCATGTTGGTGATGGTGATAGTTGTAGCAGTGTTTCCATGTTGGTGATGGTGATAGTTGTAACAGTGTCTCCATGTTGGTGATGGTGATAGTTGTAAAAGTGTCTCCATGTTTGTGATGGTGATAGTTGTAGCAATGTCTCCATGTGGACTACATAAGAGATGGTTAACCTGTCAGTGTGTGGGGATCAGGTCTGTTGGCAACCCGTTGATGGACATGATGGTGGTGATGGTTTCTTCTGATGTACGGTTTGGTCACTAGACTAATGTCTCAATGCTGAACATGGAAAGTTTAACTAGATAAGTAAAGAGTCTGTGTGTGTTGGCCAGGTCTGTTTGCAGTCAGTCACGTCACCTGATGGTCAATAGGTCATGGTGATGACTTGTAACTTATGAAGTCTGTGTTGGTCACTAACCTATCAGTGTGTGTTGGCCAGGTCTATTTGCAGACAGTCACCTGATGGTCATGGTGACGACTTATGACTAATGAAGTTTGTGTTGGTCACTAACCTATCAGTGTGTGTTGGCCAGGTCTGTTTGCAGTCACCTGATGGTCATGGTGATGACTTATAACTTATGAAGTTTGTGTTGGTCACTAACCTACCAGTGTGTGTTGGCTAGGTCTGTTTGCAGACAGTCACGTCACCTGATGGTCATGGTGATGACTTATAACTTATGAAGTTTGTGTTGGTCACTAACCTATCAGTGTGTGTTGGCCAGGTCTATTTGCAGACAGTCACCTGATGGTCAAGGTGATGACTTATAGCTAATGATGTTTGTGTTGGTCACTAACCTACCAGTGTGTGTTGGCCAGGTCTGTTTGCAGACAGTCACCTGATGGTCATGGTGACGGCTTATAGCTAATGAAATTTGTGTTGGTCACTAACCTACCAGTGTGTGTTGGCCAGGTCTGTTTGCAGACAGTCACCTGATGGTCATGGTGACGACTTATAACTTATGAAGTTTGTGTTGGTCACTAACCTACCAGTGTGTGTTGGCCAGGTCTGTCTGCAGACAGTCACCTGATGGTCATGGTGACGACTTATAGCTAATGAAGTTTGTGTTGGTCACTAACCTACCAGTGTGTGTTGGCCAGGTCTGTCTGCAAACAGTCACCTGATGGTCATGGTGATGACTTATAACTAATGAAGTTTGTGTTGGTCACTAACCTACCAGTGTGTGTTGGCCAGGTCTGTTTGCAGACAGTCACCTGATGGTCATGGTGACGACTTATAACTAATGAAGTTTGTGTTGGTCACTAACCTACCAGTGTGTGTTGGCCAGGTCTGTTTGCAGACAGTCACCTGATGGTCATGGTGACGACTTATAACTTATGAAGTTTGTGTAGGTCACTAATCTATCAGTGTGTGTTGACTGGATGATCATGGTGACGACTTATAACTTATGAAGTTTGTGTTGGTCACTAACCTACCAGTGTGTGTTGGCCAGGTCTGTTTGCAGACAACCTGCTGATGGACATGGTGGTTGCCGACAAACAGCTGAGCACTCAGTTCTCCCTGCAGAGTGAGTGTGACGCCCACCCCACCCACTCTGAACACGACGACAACCACAGTGACAAGTACCAACAACAACAACATCACCAGCAGCAACAACATCAGTATGAACAACAACAACATGAACAGGACTCAGAGTCTGAGTCAGAGTCGGACTCAGGAGAGGAGAGTGAGGAGGAGCGGAGACGAGCCCCAAGTAATATCTGTGGTAGTGTGCTCCCCTGATTGGCAGGCTTTTTCTGACTTCTTTTGCTATTGTGCTGGTTGGCCAGAGTGTCTCATTGTACCCTGCGGGCACTGGGTGAATAGATAAACAAACAAATTAGTAAATGAATAGGTCAATAGTTAGCTAAACATATAACAAATTAAACACATGAATGATTAATTAATATGTAAATTAATATAGAATGAATAAATGAATAAATGAATGAATGAATAAATAAATAAATAAATAAAATAAATAAATAAATGAATGAATAAATAAACAAAGAAACAAATAAATAAACAAATAAGAAAACAAACAAAGAAAGAAAGAAAGAAAGAAAAAAGAAAGGAAGAAAGAAAGGAAGAAAGAAATAATTTACTAATAAAATGTCAAACGAAACATGATATAGTTTTTCCGTGGAGAAAAAAAAATTAAAATGGACAATTTAATAAATAAGTTAAATATTTTGTGGTTCCCTTTACAAAGTTTCATGGTGGCTTCCAAAACCTTAAGTCAGGGGTTAGAAATGGCAAGGGTTCTTAACAAGCCATAATATGGCAGGGATTTTTTTTGAAAACACAATTTCATAAGCAACGTTGCTATGCAGACATAATGATCAAATTTATGGTAAAGGGTCTATGGTTTTAAGTAGACATAATGTGCTCTGTTTGTTTTGGGTTTTTTCTGTCAGACATTGCCCCTTTAAAATATCGACAGTTAAAAATATGTCAACTAAAAGAAAAACGTTTCATACACATACACACACTCTCGTGCGCACACACATACACACGCACTCACACACGCACACAGACACACACATACACGCGCGCGCACTCACACACACACACACACATACAAAACACACACACACACACACACACACACACACACACACACCACACACGCCACACACACACACACACACACACACATTTGTGTTATCAAGTTATTTTGTGAGGGACCAGCTGAGAGACCAAGGTAGGTACAGAAGGTGACAGAATGTGAGCAGCCAACCTGTAGAATCCATCATAACAGTACCTGCTAAAACAGCACACCATGGCAATACCACAATATAAGGTTTGTAATTACCGCAAAAATATGGAATATTCAGAAATATAAGCCGTTCGTAAGTTTTTAGAAAAAAAATTTGTTTTAATAAAAAATCCGTATGTAAGTTTTAAATAAAATTGTTTAATAAAAATTATGTAAGTATTAAAATAAATCGTTTATAAATCATTAGAAAATAAAGATTTGTTCTATAATGAAATCGTTTGTAAGTTATTAGAAGACAAGTATTTGTTCTATAATAATATCACTTGTAGGTTATCAAAAAATAGGGATTTGTTCTATAATAAAATCGTTTGTTGGTTGTTAGAAAATAAGGATGTGTTCTGTAATTCACTCGTTTGTAAGTTGATAGAAAATAAGGATTTGTTCTGTAATACAATCGTTTGTAAGTTGATAGAAAATGAGGATTTGATCTATAATAATTAATATGATCGTTTATAGGTTAGCAGAAAGCAAAGATTTTCCAATGACAAAATGATTTGCATGCTATTAGAAAAGAAACATTTATTCGTGATATAATAGTTTGTACATTTTCTTACGACGTGAGAAATGATAAACGTACAATGAGATACTCTGATTGTGTAACCCCATCAACAGTATTGGTTACATTCTGCAGGTATTTACGTTATTTGCCGTTTTGTTCACAGTCATTTTGTAAAATAATATCGTTGTATAGTTTAGTGCAGTGTCCAGCTTGCTGAATCGTATGAAATTGTAAGTTGAATTATGAATAGTGGATAGACTTCTTCAAATTAGCATAGATTCCAATTTGTTATTTATTAAGTAACTTTCTTCAATTATGTCGATTGTTTGTTAGTATTCGATGACTTTTTTATCCAGCATTGTGAAGGTAAGATGTCATGCACCATTACTGTGAAAGTAAAATATCATGCACCATTATTGTCAAGGTAAAGCAGTCTCTCCATTAAACAGATACAGTGAACAAAATATGAAACAAGCAAAGACAGTTATACTGATGTTGTAAATTTCCATATGCCAGTTGTCCTGTGAGTTCCAGTATCATGGCAGTTATCTTACTATGGTAGATGTCAAATGGTTCACGGTAAATGTCAAAGGGTAAGCTAATGGCAGCATCATGGTAGATGTCAAAGGGTAAACAATGACAAGATCATGGTAGATGTCAAAGGGTAAACTAATGACAGGATCATGGTAGATGTCAAAGGGTAAGCTAATGGCAGGATCGTGGTAGATGTCAAATGGTAAACCATGACAGTATCATGGTAGATGTCAAATGGTAAGCTAATGGCAGGATCATGGTAAATGTCAAAGGGTAAGCTAATGGCAGGATCATGGTAACTGTCAAATGGTAAGCTAATGACAGAATCATGGTAGATATCAAAGGGTAAGCTAATGGCAGGATCATGGTAGATGTCAAGGGGTAAGCCATGACAGGATCAATGTAGATGTCAAAGGGTAAACTAATGACAGGATCATGGTAGATGTCAACGGGTAAACCATGACAGGATCGTGTTAGATGTCAAAGGGTAAACCATGACAGGATCATGGTAGATGTCAAAGAGTAAGCCATGACAGGATCATGGTAGATGTCAAAGGGTAAGCCATGACAGGATCATGGTAGATGTCAAAGGTAAGCTAATGGCAGGATCATGGTAGATGTCAAAGGGTAAGCTAATGGCAGGATCATGGTACATGTCAAGGGGTAAGCCATGACAGGATCATGGTAGATGTCAAAAGGTAAGCTAATGGCAGGATCATGGTAGATATCAAAGGGTAAACCATGACAGGATCAATGTAGATGTCAAAGGGTAAACCATGACAGGATCATGGTAGATGTCAAAGGGTAAGCTAATGACAGGATCATGGTAGATGTCAAAGGGTAAACCATGACAGGATCATGGTAGATGTCAACGGGTAAACCATGACAGGATCATGGTAGATGTCAAAGGGTAAACCATGACAGGATCATGGTAGATGTCAAAGGGTAAACCATGACAGGATCATGGTAGATGTCAAAGGGTAACCATGACAGGATCACGGTAAATGTCAAAGGGTAAGCTAATGGCAGCATCATGGTAGATGTCAAAGGGTAAACATGACAAGATCATGGTAGATGTCAAAGGTAAACCAAATGACAGGATCATGGTAGATGTCAAAGGGTAAACAATGACAGGATCATGGTAGATGTCAAAGGGTAAACCATGAGGGACAGGTAATCAGGTATGCAGATATGGTAGATGTCAAAGGTAAGCAATGACAGGATCATGGTAGATGTCAAAGGGTAACAATGACAGATCATGGTAATGTCAAAGGGTAAACATGACAGATCATGGTAGATGTCAAAGGGTAACTGAGCAGATTCAATGGTAATGACAACAGGGTAAGACTAATGGCAGGATCATGGTAGATGTCAAAGGGTAACATGACAGATCATGGTAGATGTCAAAGGTAAACTAATGACAGATCATGTAATGTCAAAGGTAAGCTAATGGCAGGATCTGGTAATGTCAAATGGTAAGCTAATGACAGATCATGGTAGATGTCAAGGGTAAACTAATGACAGAATCATGGTAGATGTCAAAGGGTAAGCTAATGACAGGATCATGGTAGATGTCAAAGGGTAAACTAATGACAGAATCATGGTAGATGTCAAAGGTAACTAAAAATGACAGGAACAATGTAGATGTCAAAGGGTAAACTAATGACAGGATCATGGTAGATGTCAAAGGAGTAAGCTAATGACAGGATCATGTAGATGTCAAAGGGTAAACTAATGACAGGATCATGGTAGATGTCAAAGGGTAAACTAATGACAGAATCATGGTAGATGTCAAAGGGTAAACTAATGACAGGATCATGGTAGATGTCAAAGGGTAAACTAATGACAGATCATGGTAGATGTCAAAGGGTAAACTAATGACAGGATCATG
Organism: Monoplex corrugatus; assembly: GCA_030674185.1. Lineage (NCBI taxonomy): Eukaryota > Metazoa > Mollusca > Gastropoda > Littorinimorpha > Ranellidae > Monoplex > Monoplex corrugatus. The sequence goes on from CM060306.1 coordinate 2,009,392, forward strand.
GTAGATGTCAAAGGGTAACTAATGACAGGATCATGGTAGATGTCAAAGGGTAAACTAATGACAGGTCATGGTAGATGTCAAAGGGTAAGCTAATGCAGGATAAAGGGTAATGTCAAAGGGAAACTAATGACAGGATCATGGTTTGATGTCAAAGGGTAAATAATGACAGCAGTAAATGCAAGGAAGCTATGACAGATCATGGTAGATGTCAAAGGGTAAACTAATGACAGGATCATGGTAGATGTCAAAGGGTAAGCTAATGACAGGTCATGGTAGATGTCAAAGGGTAAAACTAATGACAAGGATCAATCGATCAGTAATGTCAAAGGGCAAGCTAATGACAGGATCATGGTAGATGTCAAAGGGTAAACTAATGGCAGGATCATGGTAGATGTCAAAGGTAAACCATGACAGGATCATGGTAGATGTCAAAGGGTAAACCATGACAGGATCATGGTAGATGTCAAAGGGAAATGTCATGACAGGATCATGGTAGATGTCAAAGGGAAATGTCATGACAGGATCATGGTAGATGTCAAAGGGAAATATCATGGCAGGATCATGGTAGATGTCAGAGGATAAGCTTATCACAGAAATACGTACAGCACCTTGCATGGTGACCGAGTCATTATAGAAAGCTGCCTGTCGACGATGTTTGTAGATGGAAAATGATTATCTTGGGTTGAAATTCTTGCCTATGATTCATTCCTGTTTGGTTGAAACTGTTTGGCATTATGATAAAGCGTTTCTTTTCTCGGTTTGCTGTTTCATGGCTACTTTCAGCCTTCTATCGTTGATTTAGTTTTGAAATATGACGTGCTTGATGAACTACTGGATGTTTGGAATGCTTTAAGTGTTGCCACGCTATGCATGCTATGTCTGTTTATATCAACTCATCGTTCAACATTCTGTCACTTCCTCTTTTCCTTCTTTGTATTCAGTTCCAGTTTTAGTACAACAGTTTCAGCCTTTGTCTTTTTTCTTTGTTACAGCTTATTGTATTGCTTTTTCTTTTTCTTTCTTTTTTCTTTTGGCCTTTAGCCTTCTAACGTCTGTCTGACATCTGGTTTCCTGCCCGCACTGATGCTGTGTTCTCTGTGGCTGTGGTGAATTAGCAGTGACTTTGAGTTTAATGTCTGGTCAAGTCTGCGATCCTCAGAAGGACAGATGCAGTCATCAGAAGGACAGATGCAGAATCATATACACCCACAAGAAAACACCACTATTCGTAATGAAGATGACCGTCCTTGGCCTGTCACGTCATCAGTATTGTTTTTCGTCTCCATCAGTGATATCCATATGCGCGCGCGCGTGTGTGTGTGTGTGTGTGTGTGTGTGTGTGTGTGTGTGCGTGTGTGTGTGTCTGTGTGTGTGTCTGTGTGTGTGTGTGTGTGTGTGTGTGTGTGTGTGTGTGTGTGTGTGTGTGTGTGTCACGATATGTGACCATAACTATAAACTAAGCAGTCAAAGGCGAGTCTTTCCCAGCTTGGTACTGATGAGCGTTCAGGTTTAGTCAGTAACGAGAGGTATGTGACATACTTGAGTCAGGTATCAAGAACGGAGATGTTAACCCTTTGACTCCTGCAGCCTGTCCAACAGCATCCTTCTTTGTCAATCATGCTGGAAGAGCAAAAACTTAACCCTTTGACTCCCTCACCCTATCCACCAGCTTCCTGTTAAGTTTTTGCAGTTGGTAGATAGGGTGCAGGTGGCAAAGGGTTAAACCATACATCTAGTTTCCTGAGACAGACTTGCAGTCAGTTTGATCATATTGGTCGATCTATCAATATCAGTCAAATATATTACATACACGGTCAGTTTGGTCATATTGGTCAGATAGAGTATATACACGGTCAGTTTGGTCATATTGGTCAGATAGATTATATACACGATCAGTTTGGTCATATTGGTCAGATAGATTATATACACGATCAGTTTGGTCATATTGGTCAGATAGAGTATATACACGATCAGTTTGGTCATATTGGTCAGATAGAGTATATACACGATCAGTTTGGTCATATTGGTCAGATATATTATATACACGGTCAGTTTGGTCATATTGGTCAGATAGATTATATACACGATCAGTTTGGTCATATTGGTCAGATAGATTATATACACGGTCAGCTTGGTCATATTGGTCAGACATATACACACGATGAGCTTGGTCATATTGGTCAGATAGATTATATACACGGTCAGTTTGGTCATATTGGTCAGATAGATTATATACACGGTCAGATTGGTCATATTGGTCAGATATATTATATACACGGTCAGTTTGGTCATATTGGTCAGATAGATTATATACACGATCAGTTTGGTCATATTGGTCAGATATATTATATACACGGTCAGATTGGTCATATTAGTCAGATATATTATATACACTGTCAGATTGGTCATATTGGTCAGATAGATTATATACACGGTCAGATTGGTCATATTGGTCAGATAGATTATATAACACGGTCAGATTGGTCATATTGGTCAGATATATTATATACACTGTCAGATTGGTCATATTGGTCAGATAGATTATATACACGGTCAGATTGGTCATATTGGTCAGATATATTATATACACTGTCAGATTGGTCATATTGGTCAGATATATTATATACACGATCAGATTGGTCATATTGGTCAGATATATTATATACACTGTCAGATTGGTCATATTGGTCAGATATATTATATACACGATCAGTTTGGTCATATTGGTCAGATATATTAAATACACTGTCAGATTGGTCATATTGGTCAGATAGATTATATACACTGTCAGATTGGTCATATTGGTCAGATAGATTATATACACGGTCAGTTTGGTCATATTGGTCAGATATATTATATACACGGCCAGTTTGGTCATATAGGTCAGATAGATTACATACATGGTCAGTTTGGTCATATTGGTCGATCTCTCAATGTCGATCAGCTAGATTATGTACGAACCAGCAGCAGCGCACTGCGATAGCAGGTGAGACGTTGGATGACCAAGGCCAGGAATTAAACCATAGTGCCAAGGACATCCACGCTGACGGTTCTGATGCGGATTTTGCACAAGCTCTTAACGCCAAACGTGGAAAACTCAATTTGCCGCCTGCCGGTGCAAAAGAACAATGGGAGAAATTAGATGAGGAACTTGTCCTTAAGCTGAATGCGCTAATAGGGAACAGTACGCTGGAACACAAACTTGACACATACGGAGACATCATATACTCTATCTGCAGGGACACTTATGGAGTGAAGCAGCCAAAGACAAAAACGCCTCCCCAGAAATCCAGAAGACAGCAGCAGATGGAGAGCATCCGGAGGGAGAAAAGGAAGCTTAAAAAGCGAATGAAAACTGCCTCAGAATTCGAGAAGCAAGGGCTCCTGGAACTCTGGAAAGATCTGAAGGCCAAACACAATGCTCTCAGCAAAGTGGAATCAGCAAGGCGAAGAAAGAGCAAAAAGAAGAAGACTCAAGATCGTTTCTTCAAAGATCCCTTTGACTTTGCAAGAAAGCTGTTTGAACAACCCAAATCAGGGACTCTCACAGTGGGCAAGGAAACCCTAGAGCAGCATCTCAGGGAAACATATTCCGATTCTCAGCGCGAGGCACCACTTGAAATCCAAAATCTGGTTTGGCCTGCAGCGCCAGAAGGAAAATTCAATAACAAACCACCAACACTGGATGAAGTGAAGAACGTAGTAAAGAAAGCCAGAGCCAAGTCAGCACCTGGACCAAACGGAATACCATACCTGCTCTACAAGAAATGCCCAAAAGTGCTCGAGTGGCTCCACAAGATGATTCGATCAGCATGGAGGAACCAGAAGATCAGCGACCAATGGATGAGAGCTGAAGGAGTGTACATTCCGAAGGAGCAGAACTCCAGCAGCATCAATCAGTTCAGGCCAATATCACTTCTGAACGTCGAGGGGAAAATCTTCTTCTCTGTTATGGCAGCAAGATTGACAAAATACCTGACTGAAAACAAGTATCTGGATATGTCAGTCCAAAAGGGAGGCATACCAGGAATGCCTGGATGCTTGGAACATGCCACGTTGATTTGGGATGCCATCCAAAAAGCAAGAACAGAGAAGAGAGACATTGACGTAGTTTGGCTTGATCTGGCGAATGCATATGGATCAGTTCCACACGATATGATCCAGCTGGCTCTTGAAATGTATCACATCCCAGAAAACATCCGAACAATGCTGAGGAAGTATTTCCAAGGGTTCTCAATGCGGTTCTCTACCAAAGAATACACCACGGACTGGATAGACCTAGAGGTGGGCATTGCAATGGGCTGTGCAATCTCTCCCATACTGTTCGTGTTGGCAATGGAAGTCATCTTGAAAGCTGCAATGAAGAGTTCAGGTCCAGTGAATCTGGGAGATGGATACCAGATGCCTCCTCTGAAAGCTTTCATGGATGACACAACAGTCTTGTCCACGGATGAGGAAGAGACACACCGAATCTTAAAGCAGCTGGATGAGCTGGTGGCCTCTTCAAGAATGAGGTTCAAACCTAAGAAATCCCGAAGTCTCTCACTGCGAAAAGGAAAAGTGGCAGATTCAGTCAAATTCATGGTAGCCAACCAAGCCATCCCCACTGTCACAGAAGAGCCAGTAAAAAGTCTCGGAAGATGGTATGATGACTCCCTGAAAGACACACAAAGGGGATGTGAAACCAAGCAAACAGCAGAAGAAGGCCTGAAGAAAATAGATAACTGCGGACTGCCAGGCAAATACAAAGTCTGGTGTCTACAGTTCATGCTGATACCAAAGCTGCTGTGGCCACTGCTAATCTATGACATTTGCACCAGCACAGTCGAAGCAATGGAAGCCAAAATCAACAAATACACAAGAAAATGGCTCGGTGTCCCACCTGGTCTCACTGATGTTGCATTCTACTGTCGTCAAGCAATGCTGAAGCTACCTCTGAAATCCATAGTGGAGGAATACAAAGTTGGAAAAGCAAGACTGTTGAGCATGCTGGAGGAATCGGAGGACAATATCGTGAGAGCAGTTCATCCAAAGCTGAGAACTGGCAGAAAGTGGAAAGTCCAAGAGGCTGTAAACAATGCCAAGAGAAACCTCAGCATCAAAGAAATAATTGGACACACGCAAACCAACAGACAGGGACTGGGAGCAACAAAAATGCAGTGGTGGTCCAAAGCCAAAGGGAAGGAAAAAAGAGACATGATCATACAGGAGTTGAAGGAAGAAGAAGATGTCAAAAGAGTGCAGAAGGCAGTCCAGCAAGGTCAACAGGGGCAATGGACAACATGGGACAGTGCACTCCAAAGAAGTCTCAGCTGGAACGATATGTGGCACATGGCTCCTCTAAGGATAAGCTTCCTCCTCAGATCTGTATATGACCTGCTCCCCTCGAATGCAAACTTAGTGAAATGGGGGAAAGCAGACGACCCAGCATGTCCGCTCTGTCAGAAGAAACAAACAGTGGAACATGTCCTAAGCTCTTGCAAAGTAGCGCTAGCCCAAGGAAGGTATACATGGAGGCACAACCAAGTTCTGAAAGTGATCACAGATGTGGTTAGCGAAAAAACCATGACCCCAAACGCACCAATTGCTATGACAACGTTCTACAAAGCAGGAGGGAAACAGGTCTGGCCCGAAAGAGCTATGACAACCAGCACATTGCCAAAGGGTCTTCTGGATGGAGCAGTCGACTGGGAGTGTACAGCAGACCTCCCAGAGTGGAGAAATTACCCAGATGTCATCAGCAAGACAGGCATGAGACCAGACATCGCTCTCCACTCTGACTCCTCGAAACAAGTGATTCTGATAGAACTCACTGTGCCATACGAAAGCAGAATGGAAGAAGCACATATCTACAAGACCGAAAAATACGCCGGTCTTGCCAGCACCCTGAAGAAAGCAGGTCTGCGGGTCAAAATCTTCGCCATAGAGGTCGGGGCAAGAGGGTTTGTGGGCACCTCCGCTTATGATCTCATGAAACAACTCGCCATTTCTGGGAAGAAGAGGACTAGAGCCCTTAAAGCGATGGCAGAGGCAGCAGAAAGGAGCTCAAGCTGGATCTGGGCAAGGAGGAACCAAAAAAGTGAACTTCATAAGGATTAAATTCCCTACAGATGATGTGTGCCCCGTTAGCACATTGGTAAAACCGCGTACCGCAGTTCTGAAGCGCAGAATCGCCCAGGTTCGATCCCCGGCGTGGGGAAAAAAAAAAAAATAGGCAACAGCAGAAGGGCATCCAGGAGTCATGACCTGGATGTGGCCCGGCCCCCCGAGAGTGTAAGGAATTCAGGGCCGAAACACTTGTCTAAAGGGGGTTACTTCTCTGAAGACCTTCTGTTGTCTAGCTCTCCCTAGAGTTTCTTTCTACCTTCTACCTGTACATGTTTGATCTATGAATATCAATCAGCTGGAGTACTATTTGTGTACAGACTGTACAACAACATAGTGGACTGTGGTCAGTTAGTCTAACAGCTTGAGTTCTCCGTGCTCCAGTAAAATGTCTGATTATGTGTAATGTACAGTGAGTCTACTTGAGTTTTGTGAAAAGCGTGATAGAAAATGATTTATTACAATAATGACAGACAGACAGTCAGATAGATAGACAGACAGATAGATAGGTAGAAAGAAAGAAAGATAGATAAATAAAAATATAAATAAATAAAAATATAGATATAGATAGATAGATAGACAGATAGATAGATAATAGATAGATAGACAGGTAGATAGATAGACAGATAGATAGGTTGATAGATGGATAGATAGATAGATAGAGAGAGAGAGAGAGAGGGAGTGAGGGAGGGAGAGTGAGAGAGAGGAGACTCTGTGTGTGTGTGTGTGTGTGTGTGTGTGTGTGTGTGTGTGTGTGTGTGTGTGTGTGTGTCTGTGGGGTGTTGACAGAAAACACAGGGTTGATTGTCGTGCTGTCTTAGGGTCGTGCTGTGTGGACGCGGGGTGATGTGGACAGAGCAGGGGGCAGTTGGCACTGACAGGGAAGGGAGGGGCCTTACAAAAAGCAAAACTAGGCCAGTCTCCGGCCTGTCACAATAGCTTTCTCTTTCTATCGATTTTATGCATAATTTACTTTTGACTGTTGTTGTGGTCTCACTCTGTGTGTGTGTGTGTGTGTGTGTGTGTGTGTGTGTGTGTGTGTGTGTGTGTGTGTGTGTGTGTGTGTGTGTTTCTGGCTCTCCCCTTCCCTCCCCCTCTCAAACTGCACAGCAAGTAAAAACAGGCAATCGGCAAATTTGAACTGAAATAATTAGCAAAATTGAGACTTTGATCACACTGTGTGTGTACCATGTGGGTGGGTGGGTATGGCTTACAATGATGGTGACAGTCCATAAAACAGTATGTAATACTATCAATATTGTACAAGAAATCTGTTGATGTAGTGCCTAGTATTATCTAACAATATTTTGTTGTTGGGCGTGGTTTTGCTACCATTTGCAGAAAGCAAAAAGAGAAAGGTCATTAGGTCTTTATTGAAAATAAACTGATTAAGTCTTCACGCAGGTTGACCATAGATTTGTATAACACTTGTTCATGTGGTTGGCATGATTTTGTTTGTCGGCAATTGTCCATTTATATGGTTCTGTCTGTTCTTTTGAAGACTGAAGATACTGTCTGGTACTTGTTTGTGTGATTACAATATTGATATTATGCCTTTCGATTTGTCTAGAATAGTCAGGTTGTCTGTCCGTACGTATGGGGTAATGAAAGTGATATGACAACTTTATGTTACTGTCAAAATGGTCAGCTTATCTGGTGATCAGTAAAAAACATGAAATCCCCTCATGCAAAATAACAGCAAATGGCACAACCTTGACACAGGTTAATAAGTTCAAATACCTGGGAACGACCATTTCATCAGACTGTAGATGCACATCAGAAATAGCTGGCAGAATCGGCCAAGCCAAAACAGTATTCAAGAAGATGACAAGCATTCTTACCAACAAATGCCCATCAATTAACATCAGGAAGAGAATTCTTGAATGTTATATAGAACCAATACTGTTGTACGGATGTGAGGCGTGGACAGTCAGCAAGCAAAACCAGAACAAGATTGAGGCAGCCGAGATGTGGTTTCTCAGAAGAATGTTGAGAGTTCCATGGACAGCAAAGAAAACAAACGAGACAGTCTTGATGGAGGCAGACACAAGTAGATCATTCATAAGGAAGATTAGGAAAAGACAGGCAACATTTATAGGCCATTTTATGAGGAAGGGGGATTTGGATCACCTGGTCACAACGGGAAAGCTGGAGGGAAAGAGAGCACCAGGTAGACCCAGGGAGGAAATGCTGGACGGACTTGCAGAGTGGCTGGGGACGAGGAGGGTGGGGGAGATGCTAGGGGCAACGAGAGATAGAGACAGATGGAAGTCCATGATCGCCAAAGCCATGCGGCAGGGCACCTGATGATGATGATATCTGGGAGTAGATAGTATGTTATATTGTTCCTTGTACTATTGTTATTGTTATTACTGTTTAAAGCCCTGCCGACTGCGTAGAGCTATATCAGGAGTATTAAAAATGGTCACCTTATCTGGCAGTAGATAGTATGATATGCTGTTCTTTGTATTATAAAAAGTGTTGGGATGGTCCGGCACTAGTTTTATGTAGAAAGTGACTATGATGAAGATTGGTTTTGTCTTGTCTTGTCCGGAATGGCCACATTACCTTTGATGTTGTCAGGAATGATCAGAAAGTTGCGTTGAACCAACATTGATACAATGTTTTGTATAGTATGGTGTTGTTAAGACTGACCAGCAAAGTGTGTTATACCAAGAATGATTCGATATTTTGTATTGTATGGAGTTGTCAGTACTAATCAGCAAGTTGTATTGTACCAATGTTTTGTATTGTATGGTGTACCAAACAGTGTTTTGTATAATATAGTGTTGTACCAACAATGTTTTGTATTGTGTGTTGTTGTACCAACCATGTTTTGTATTGTGTGATGTTGTCAGGACTGATCAACAAGTTCCAGAACCTGATGAAGAAGCTGGTGGAGGGCAACACCTT
>CM060306.1:2023409-2048409 GCA_030674185.1 Monoplex corrugatus
CCTGACTATCTTGGTGCCAGTCTTCCAAGCGAGCACCTGTATGGTACAGCAAAATACCTTGGTGTGTTGGTGCCAGTCTTTCCAAATAGCGTATGTCTGGTACAGGTAAAATACCTGATTATCTTGGTGCCAGTCTTTCATCATAGAGTATGTCTGGTACAGGTAAAATACCTGACTATCTTGGTGCCAGTCGTCCTCATAGTGTATGTCTGGTACAGATAAAATACCTGGATGTCTTGGTGCCAGTCGTCCTCATAGTGTATGTGTGGTACAGGTAAAATACCTGGCTCTCTTGGTGCCAGTCGTCTTCATAGGTATGTCTGGTACAGGTAAAATACCTGGCTGTCTTGGTGCCAGTCGTCCTCATAATGTATGTCTGGTACAGGTAAAATACCTGACTATCTTGATGCCAGTCGTTCTCATAGTGTATGTCTGGTACAGATAAAATACCTGGCTGTCTTGGTGCCAGTCGTCCTCATAGTGTATGTCTGGTACAGATAAAATACCTGGCTCTCTTGGTGCCAGTCGTCCTCATAGTGTGTGTCTGGTACAGAAAAAATACCTGGCTGTCTTGAAGCCAGTCATCCTCATAGTGTGTGTCTGGTACAGGTAAAATACCTGGCTGTCTTGGTGCCAGTAGTCCTCATAGTGTGTGTCTGGTACAGATAAAATACCTGGCTGTCTTGGTGCCAGTCGTCCTCATAGTGTGTGTCTGGTACAGATAAAATACCTGGCTGTCTTGGTGCCAGTCGTCCTCATAGTGTGTGTCTGGTACAGGTAAAATACCTGGCTGTCTTGATGCCAGTCGTCCTCATAGTGTATGTGTGGTACAGGTAAAATACCTGGCTGTCTTGGTGCCAGTCGTCCTCATAGTGTGTGTCTGGTACAGATAAAATACCTGGCTGTCTTGGTGCCAGTCGTCCTCATAGTGTGTGTCTGTACAGATAAAATACCTGGCTGTCTTGGTGCCAGTCGTCCTCATAGTGTATGTGTGGTACAGGTAAAATACCTGGCTGTCTTGGTGCCAGTCGTCCTCATAGTGTTGTGTGGTACAGGTAAAATACCTGGCTGTCTTGGTGCCAGTCGTCCTCATAGTGTGTGTCTGTACAGATAAAATACCTGGCTTCTTGTGCCAGTCGTCCTCATAGTGTGTGTCTGGTACAGATAAAATACCTGGCTGTCTTGAAGCCAGTCGTCCTCATAGTGTGTGTCTGGTACAGGTAAAATACCTGGCTGTCTTGGGCCAGTCGTCCTCATAGTGTGTGTCTGGTACAGATAAAATACCTGGCTGTCTTGAAGCCAGTCGTCCTCATAGTGTATGTGTGGTACAGATAAAACTACCTGGCTGTCTTGGTGCCAGTCGTCCTCATGTGTGTATGTGCTGGTACAGTAAAATACCTGGCTGTCTTGGTGCCAGTCGTCCTCATAGTGTTGTTGGTACAGGTAAAATACCTGGCTGTCTTGTGCCAGTCGTCCTCATAGTGTGTGTCTGGTACAGATAAAATACCTGGCTGTCTTGGAGCCAGTCGTCCTCATAGTGTGTGTTCTGGTACAGATAAAATACCTGGTGTATCTTGGTGCCAGTCGTCCTCATAGTGTGTGTCTGGTACAGTAAAATACCTGGCTGTCTTGGTGCCAGTCGTCCTCATAGTGTATGTTGTGGTACAGTAAAATACCTGGCTGTCTTGGTGCCAGTCGTCCTCATAGTGTGTGTCTGGTACAGGTAAAATACCTGGCTGTCTTGGTGCCAGTCGTCCTCATAGTGTATGTGTGGTACAGGTAAAATACCTGGCTGTCTTGGTGCCAGTCGTCCTCATAGTGTATGTTGGTACAGGTAAAATACCTGGCTGTCTTGGTGCCAGTCGTCCTCATAGTGTGTGTGTGGTACAGGTAAAATACCTGGCTGTCTTGAAGCCAGTCGTCCTCATAGTGTGTGTTGGTACAGGTAAAATACCTGGCTGTCTTGGTGCCAGTCGTCCTCATAGTGTGTGTCTGGTACAGTAAAATACCTGGCTGTTTGGTGCCAGTCTCCTCATAGTGTGTGTTGGTACAGATAAATACCTGGCTGTCTTGGTGCCAGTCGTCCTCATGTGTGTGTCTGGTACAGGTAAAATACCTGGTTGTGTTGAAGCCAGTCGTCCTCATACGTGTAGTGTCTGGTACAGTAAAATACCTGCTGTGTTGAACCAGTCGTCCTCATAGTGTTGTCTGGTACAGATAAAATACCTAGCTGTCTTGGTGCCAGTCGTCCTCATAGTGTGTGTCTGGTACAGATAAAATACCTGGCTGTCTTGGGCCAGTCGTCCTCATAGTGTTGTCTGGTACAGTAAAATACCTGGCTGTCTTGAGCCAGTCGCCTCATAGTGTCTGGTACAGATAAAATACCTGCTGTCTTGTGCCATGTCTCATAGTGTGTGTCTGGTACAGATAAAATACCTGGCTGTCTTGAAGCCAGTCGTCCTCATAGTGTGTCTGGTACAGATAAAATACCTGGCTGTCTTGGTGCCAGTCGTCCTCATAGTGTGTGTCTGGTACATATAAAATACCTGGCTATCTGGTGCCAGACGTCCCCATAGTGTATGTCTGGTACAGATAAAATACCTGGCTGTCTTGGTGCCAGACGTCCCCATAGTGTATGTCTGGTACATATAAAATACCTGGGTATCTTGGTGCCAGACGTCCCCATAGTGTGTGTCTGGTACAGATAAAATACCTGGCTGTCTTGGTGCCAGTCGTCCTCATAGTGTGTGTCTGGTACATATAAAATACCTGGCTGTCTTGGTGCCAGTCGTCCTCATAGTTTGTGTCTGGTACAGATAAAATACCTGGCTGTCTTGGTGCCAGTCGTCCTCATAGAGTATGTCTGGTACAGGTTAAATACCTGGCTGTCTTGAATCCAGTCGTCCTCATAGTGTATGTCTGGTACAGATAAAATACCTGGCTGTCTTGGTGCCAGTCGTCCTCATAGTGTATGTGTGGTACAGGTAAAATACCTGGCTGTCTTGGTGCCAGTCGTCCTCATAGTGTATGTGTGGTACAGGTAAAATACCTGGCTGTGTTGGTGTCAGTCGTCCTCATAGTGTATGTCTGGTACAGGTAAAATACCTGGCTGTCTTGGTGCCAGTCTTCCTCATAGTGTATGTGTGGTACAGGTAAAATACCTGGCTGTGTTGGTGCCAGTCGTCCTCATAGTGTATGTCTGGTACAGGTAAAATACCTGGCTGTGTTGGTGCCAGTCTTCCTCATAGTGTATGTGTGGTACAGGTAAAATACCTGGCTGTCTTGGTGCCAGTCGTCCTCATAGTGTATGTGTGGTACAGGTAAAATACCTGATTATCTTGGTGTCAGTCGTCCTCATAGTGTATGTCTGGTACAGATAAAATACCTGGCTGTGTTGGTGCCAGTCGTCCTCAAAGTGTATGTCTGGTACAGGTAAAATACCTGGCTGTCTTGGGCCAGTCTTCCTCATAGTGTATGTGTGGTACAGGTAAAATACCTGGCTGTCTTGGTGCCAGTAGTCATAGTGTATGTGTGGTACAGGTAAAATACCTGGCTGTGTAGGTGTCAGTAGACCTCATAGTGTATGTCTGGTACAGATGGAACAGCTGACTGTTGAAAAGCCGCGGACTTGATGTCAGATGGTTCCAGTTCAGTTCCATCCAGTAACATGGAAGCTGAATGCTGGCTGCCGATCTTGGTGTCCATTGTTTTCCTGGTGTCCATTGTTTCCCTGGTGTCCATTGTTTCTCTGGTGTCCATTGTTTTCCCTGGTGTCCATTGTTTCCCTGGTGTCCATTGTTTCCATGGTGTCCATTGTTTCCATGGTGTCCATTGTTTCCCTGGTGTCCATTGTTTCCCTGGTGTCCATTGTTTCCCTGTGTCCATTGTTTCCCTGCTGTCCGTTGTTCCCTGGTGTCCGTTGTTTCCCTGGTGTCCATTGTTTCCCTGGTGTCCATTGTTTCCCTGGTGTCCATTGTTTCCCTGGTGTCCATTGTTTCCCTGGTGTCCATTGTTTCCCTGGTGTCCATTGTTTCCCTGGTGTCCATTGTTCCCATGCTGTCCATTGTTTTCATGCTGTCCATTGTTTCCCTGGTGTCCATTGTTTCCCTGGTGTCCATTCTTTCCCTGGTGTCCATTGTTTCCCTGGTGTCCGTTGTTTCCCTGGTGTCCGTTGTTTCCATGGTGTCCATAGTTTCTCTGGTGTCCATTGTTTCCCCGGTGTCCGTTGTTTCTCCTGGTGTCCATTGTTTCCCTTCTGTCCATTGTTTCCATGCTGTCCATTGTTTCCATGCTGTCCATTGTTTCCATGCTGTCCATTGTTTCCCTGGTGTCCATTGTTTCCCTGTGTCCGTTTTTTCCCTGGTGTCCATTGTTTCCCTGGTGTCCATTGTTTCCCTGTGTCCATTGTTTCCCTGGTGCCCGTTGTTTCCCTGGTGTCCATTGTTTCCCTGGTGTCCGTTGTTTCCCTGGTGTCCTTGTTTCCCTGGTGTCCGTTGTTTCCCTGGTGTCCATTGTTTCCCTGGTGTCCACGTGTTTCCCTGGTGTCCATTGTTTCCCTGGTGTCCATTGTTTCCCTGGTGTCCATTGTTTCCCTGGTGTCCATTGTTTCCCTGGTGTCCATTGTTTCCCTGGTGTCCATTGTTTCCCTGGTGTCCGTTGTTTCCCTGGTGTCCATTGTTTCCCATGGTGTCCGTTGTTTCCATGGTGTCCGTTGTTTCCATGGTGTCCATTGTTTCCCATGGTGTCCGTTGTTTCCATGGTGCCCGTTGTTTCCATGGTGTCCATTGTTCCCTGGTGTCCATTGTTTCCCTGGTATCCATTGTTTCCCTGGTGTCCATTGTTTCCCTGGTGTCCATTGTTTCCATGCTGTCAATTTACTGTTTCATCTTTTCCGTTCATCCCGTCCTCTGCCCTGTTTCAAGGCAATGCCAGCACATAGGGTTGTGCACAGACTCCAAGACTGTATCACATAATTACTTGCAGATCTGGATGGAACGCATATGGGATTGTTCGAATGTAACAAATCCATTTATAACAAACTCCATTGTCCTGATTGAGTATTTTGTCTTCGTCTGACTCACAATCTGTGTGTGTGTGTGTGTGTGTGTGTGTGTGTGTGTGTGTGTGTGTGTGTGTGTGTGTGTGTATGTGTGTGTATGTGTGTATGTGTGTGTGTATGTGTGTGTGTGATAGTGTGTATGTGTGTGTATGTGTGTGTGTATGTATGTGTGTGTGTGTGTGTGTGTGTGTGTGTGTGTATGTGTGTGTGTGTATGTTGTATGTATGTATGTATGTATGTAGTGTGTGTATGTGTGTAGTGTGTGTATGGATGTGTGTGTGTGTGTGTGTATGTATGTGTGTGTGTATGTATGTGTGTGTGTGTATGTGTGTGTGTATGTGTGTGTATGTGTGTGTATGTGTGTGTATGTGTGTGTGTATGTGTGTGTGTATGTGTGTGTGTGTGTGTGTGTGTATGTGTGTGTGTGTGTGTATGTGTGTTTATGTGTGTGTGTGTGTAGTGTGTGTAGTGTGTGTATGTGTGTGTGGTATGGTGTGTATGTATATGTATGTGTGTGTGTGTATGTATGTGTGTGGTGTGTATGTGTGTATGTATGTGTGTGTATGTATATGTGTGTGTGTGTGTATGTATGTGTGTGTATGTGTGTATGTATGTGTGTGTATGTGTGTGCGTGTGTGTGTGTGTGTGTGTTACAGCATGGTGGAGTTGGGTCAGGGCGGGCCAGTGGTCTGTCAGTATTACGGACATTCAGACTGTTGCGGATCCTGAAGTTGGTTCGTTTCATGCCGGCCCTCAGACGTCAGCTGGTGGTCATGCTACGTACCATGGATAATGTGGCCACATTCTTTGCCCTCCTCGTCCTCTTCATGTTCATCTTCAGGTCTGTTCCCTTCCTGTTTACCTTCTCCTGGCTTGGCTGGCTTGGCTGGCTGGTTGGTTGACTGGGTATATCACTGGCTGGCTTGGTGGTTGACGTGGCTGGTTGGCTGGTTGGTTGGCTGGCTGGTTGATGGGTATATCACTGGCTGGCTTTAGTGGTTAACGTGGCTGGTTGGTTGGCTGGCTGGCTGGCTGGTTGGTTAGTTGACAGGCTGGCTGGTTGGTTGGCTGGCTGGTTGACTGGGTATATCACTGGGTGGCTTGGTGGTTGACTTGGCTGACTGGCTGGTTGGTTGGCTGGCTGGTTGGCTGGGTACATCACTGGGTGGCTTGGTGGTTGACTTGGATGACTGGCTGGCTAGTTGGCTGGTTGGTTGGTTGGTTGACTGGGCATATCACTGGCTGGCTTGGTGGTTGACGTGGCTGGTTGGCTGGTTGGTTGGCTGGTATATCACTGGCTGGCTTGGTGGTTGACATGGCTGGCTGGCTGCTGGCTGGTTGGTTGGCTGGCTAGCTGGTTTGGCTGGGTATATCACTGGGTGGCTTGGTGGTTAACTTGGCTGACTGGCTGGTTGGTTGGTTGGTTGGCTGGCGGGCTGGCTGGTTAGTTGGCTGGCATGGCTGGGTGTATCACTGGGTGGCTTGGTGGTTGACTTGACTTGACTGGCTGGCTAGTTGTGGTTCTCTAACTTTTCTTTGTAAAGATTAATGGTCATGGTAGTGTTGCAGTTGTGGTAGGTTGTATATATGTGTGTGTGTGTGTGGGTGTGGTGTGTGTGTGTGTGTGTGGTGGTGTGTGTGTGTGGGGTGTTGTGTGTGTGTGTGTTGTGTGTGTGTGTGTGTGTGTGTATGTGTGTGTGCGTGTGTATGCGTGTGTGTGTGGTGTGTGTGTGTGAGTGTGTGTGTGTTTTGTGTGTGTGGGTTTGTGTATGTATGTGTGTGTTGTGTGTGTGTGTGTGTGTGTGTGTGTGTGTGTGTGTGTGTGTGTGTGTGTGTGTGTGTGTGTGTGCGCGTGCGTGGGTATGTATGTATGCATCAGTGTGCATGTTTTCTGTATTGATTATCGTTTAATTTTGTTAAGTTGTTTGGTTAGTGGGCTGACTGGCTGGTTGGTTGCTTGGTTGAATTTGTGGATGTGTTTTTCCATGAATAATGGTGATGCTAGTGGTGGTGGTGGTGGTAATGGTAGAGGGGGTGGTATGTGTGCGTTTGTGTGTGTGTGTATGTTTGTGTTTATTTCTTGTTTATTTGTCTGTCACATGCAATAACTGTCACTGCGTACGAACAATATAACAGTGAATTGTTTAACATATTTCATATTGTGCAATTATCACTTCTTGTATTATTTTAATAAAATAGATCGATTCAGATTTTATAATTAATTAAAAGAAATATGTCTGAATACACAATTGGAGTATCAAACTGTGATTAAAATGAATTAGTTCATTTTGTGTTCTTCATGAGTCTGAAATGTTATTCCAGATAAACTGAGGCCTTTGTTGGCAAGGCACTGTCAAAACCTGAAACTGTCAGACTGAAAGTGATCCTGTCTATGATAAAAATAAAAACCCTTATGGGACAAGATGATGTGTTTTGGGTTTTGTCCAGTTTAAAGACAAACGTTGCATCCAGTTTTTATTGTTGATAATGTGTGTTCCGATCGAATGGTACGTCGTTCTGTGTTGGTCACACACCAACACTGTGCTGGATGAAATTCAGAGTTGGCGAAGTTGACAGTATGTGACAAAGTCTTACAGTCTGTGACGAAGTGTTGTCTTTTCACTCAACAAAGGCCTCACGTGTCTTTTTTTTATCTCCCTTTTGGAAATGATGTTTCGTTTCGTTTCTGTGTTCGGTTGTCCTTTTTCACAACATTGACATGTTTTTGTTTTGTTTCGTTTTGATTTGTTTTGTTTATTTTTTCTCACATCTCTGAGGTTTGATCACAAGCTTTCTTTTCAGTCCTTGTATTTTGTTTCGTTTGTTTATTTGTTATTTCGTTCGTTCATTTTGTGTTTTCTTTTTCACATTTGAACTTTTGTTTCTTTCTTGTTACATCACTTGTGACAGCATTGTGTTTAGGTTTGCCTGTAATGCTCACGTCTACATTGAGTTTGTTTGATGCAGCAACACCATCATGTTTTGACCGGGATTGCTTTGTCACTGAGTATTTGTTGATCTGAACTATCACTTACAGTAGCTGTGGATTCAGTCACTGACCCTGTAGTACTACCCTGTTCACCTGTACTTTCTTCTTCTTGTCCCTCTAGCATTCTGGGAATGAACTTATTTGGCTGCAAGTTCTGTAAAGAGATCACACCGGGCTCTCGCATATGTGATCGCAAGAACTTTGATTCACTGCTGTGGGCCATTGTTACCGTCTTCCAGGTACTGTTCTGACCCCGACTTGTCAGGTTCAGGTGGCAGGTCCTTGAGGACCTGGTGATTGCATGCTGCTCCACTGACACCCCACTCCCCCACTCCTTTCTCTCTGTACCAGCTCTACGTGTCCTCTCTGCATACGTGTGCTGAGTGCAGTGACTATGGATATGAATATTGTTTGACATGTACAACCAATCCGTCGTATCTAGCTCAGACTCTGTGTCACTCTGAATATTGTTTGAAATGTATAACGTATCTCATCTAGTTCAGCATCAGTGTCACTGCATATTGTATTGGAGTGTACAACGTATCTCACCTGGCTCAGTATCTTTGTGAGCTAATGCGTGTTAACCGTTCTGTTATAGTAGTATCTAACGCTTGACATACCTATGTCTAAAACTCTAGTAGCTCTCTTTGTCCTCTAACGCTCGTGAGCAATTCCGTTATAACAATGAATAATGCTTAACAGTCATATACCTTAAAATTCAGTATCTCTCATTGTCATCTTATACTCGTTGGTCATTCTGTTGCAATAATATTTAATGCTTGACAGTCATACATCTTAGACTCCATTTTCAGCATTCGCCCTGCATTGATGAAATTCAGAATTAAAACTGAGGATGAATTTGAGAACAAAATGTTGTTTTATTAAAGATTGCATTTTAAAACGATTAAGCTGTAATCACCAGAAAGATGAATACAAATGATACAGTTCTCTTTATCTTTAGTATTGTCAGCAGCATTTCTCTACCATTCCTTTAGTTTGAAATTGTTAGTTAAAATGTCGTCTCCGATATAGAGGTATCCTTGAAATGCGGTCATCAGCTGTTCCCAAAAAATGTCCTCATTTTGAAATGAGTAAATGTTCTTTTCCAAGATACGTGCTGTGGTGAACTGATGTGTTGCCATCAGCTGTTCCCTCAGTTAACATAACTACACTGCTATGTCCACATGTTCACGAAGACAGATTCAAACAGAAGTATCGTTGAAACGTTGTCATCAATTGTTCCATCCATTAAAATGATGAAACTGTCATGTTCACGAGAGAGTGGTATCATTGAAATTCTGTCATCAGCTCTTCCCTCAGTTAAAATGATTGAACTGTCATGTTGTCGAAGAACTATCAAAACAGAAGTATCCTTGAAAGACTGTCGTCAGATTATATCTCTGTTGGGGCTGTTTGAAGTTGTCATCCCAGCGTGACAGTCACAGCTCTTGTGCTGCACCAGTTAGCATGAAATAGGAATAAGTGAAAACACTTAACATGCTCTATTTTTTTCTTCCTTTGTGATGGTATTTCCCAACTATCTTCGTTTTAATTCCTCTCTTTTATTTAGTAGTTGCATTAAGATTAATTTGTTTAAAGACGACAATATTGAAGAATTACAAACAATACAATGCATTCAGTAGTTTGTTAAAACATTGTACAATGGACAGACACGTTATATTGATTACCAGAACGCGGTATTTCTCTGGTTGTTCACGGGTGTGTTTCACAGTAATCCAGCAGCAATAGTCACGTAACGGAGTTGTTTCACATTCGTATTGTTGAGTTATATTGAATGTGTCATTTGATGTCAGCAGAAGACATTTGACAAGTGTCCCATCACTTCTCGTCCAGCTAGTATTTGTTCCCTCTGTTTGGTAGGACTTTTTCTTGAGTAATTGACCAAGTTAAGATTTTAAACTTAAAGCACAGAACAGCCAAGGTAATAAGGCATTCAACTACTTCTTTATTCTTGAACATGGTCCACATTTCATGGTATTAACTTTTCACACATGATGCATACATGAAATGACAGAGACACAGTACTGTGTCGATGCTTTCTAAGTGATCGTTGTTTTTTGTTTAGTTGCTTCGAAATCTCATCTTTCTGGTAGAACCTTTTCTGTTCTGCACTAAATATACGATCCGCTTGCACAACAAGCTTTTTTAGCTGGCCCAGTAGTGGATTAGACAGATGTAGTATTGTTTAGAATTCTGTTAGAGCTTAGCGATGACCTGCCCAATTTTGTTTTATCTGTAAACGGTTTAGCATTTGATTTTGGTTTTAGTTTATGTGCTGAGTGCAGCCTGTGAGATCGATTAGAATAGTGTGATAAAACTTGTGCATGTTGTATGTTTTGAGTTCAGAAAACACTGCATGGCTTTCTCTTTGGTTTGACACTGCTACATGTGTGTGCTTTGCTGTCAATGTCTGTTTTGGTTCAAAGAACACTGCACGGCTTACTCTTTGGTTTGACACTGCAACTGTGTGTGCTTTGTGTGCTGTGTGAGCTTGCTTTGTGTGTGATCAGTCGATATGTGATAATCTGTGTGTGTGTCATGCCAGCAGTGGGCAGTGGATCTGGGATGGACAGTGACCGCTTGCCCACAGTACTCACTCTTGTTGTTGGTTTCTGATTCACCGTTCTGTCTTATATTGTCACTACATCAATAACACGTTTGCCGTCTACACTGATAACAACATACATAACGCATGGAGAGCAATGGTCACAATTAAAGGTCTGTCCCTCGTCTTTACGGAACTTAACTTCCTGAAACTATGTCGACATTTTTTTTTTTTTAATGTGAACTGAAATTGTCGGCTGATCTATTGAAAGATGGTGAATGGTAGTGTTGGGGTGTCTGAACATATGATCCTAGACTGATAAATGACAGTGTTGTGATGTGTGAACACATGGCTGTAGTGTTTATAAAGACGATAAATGACAGTGTTGTGATGTGTGAACACATGGCTGTAGTGTTTATAAAGACGATAAATGACAGTGTTGTGATGTGTGAACACATGGCTGTAGTGTTTATAAAGACGATAAATGACAGTGTTGTGATGTGTGAACACATGGCTGTAGTGTTTATAAAGACGATAAATGACAGTGTTGTGATGTCAGAACACATGGCTGTAGGGTTTATAAAGACGATAAATGACAGTGTTGTGATAGTCGAACACATGGCTGTAGTGTTTATAAAGACGATAAATGACAGTGTTGTGATGGTCGAACACATGGCTGTAGGGTTTATAAAGACGATAAATGACAGTGTTGTGATGGTCAGAACACATGGCTGTAGTGTTTATAAAGACGATAAATGACAGTGTTGTGATGTGTGAACACATGGCTGTAGTGTTTATAAAGACGATAAATGACAGTGTTGTGATGTGTGAACACATGGCTGTAGTGTTTATAAAGACGATAAATGACAGTGTTGTGATGTGTGAACACATGGCTGTAGTGTTTATAAAGACGATAAATGACAGTGTTGTGATGTGTGAACACATGGCTGTAGTGTTTATAAAGACGATAAATGACAGTGTTGTGATGTGTGAACACATGGCTGTAGTGTTTATAAAGACGATAAATGACAGTGTTGTGATGTGTGAACACATGGCTGTAGTGTTTATAAAGACGATAAATGACAGTGTTGTGATAGTCAGAACACATGGCTGTAGGGTTTATAAAGACGATAAATGACAGTGTTGTGATGGTCAGAACACATGGCTGTAGGGTTTATAAAGACGATAAATGACAGTGTTGTGATGGTCAGAACACATGGCTGTAGGGTTTATAAAGACGATAAATGACAGTGTTGTGATGTGTGAACACATACTGTAGGGTTTATAAAGACAATAAATGACAGTGTTGTGATGTGTGAACACATGGCTGTAGTGTTTATAAAGACGATAAATGACAGTGTTGTGATAGTCAGAACACATGGCTGTAGGGTTTATAAAGACGATAAATGACAGTGTTGTGATGGTCAGAACACATGGCTGTAGGGTTTATAAAGACGATAAACGACAGTGTTGTGATGTGTGAACACGTGGCTGTAGGGTTTATAAAGACGATAAACGACAGTGTTGTGATGTGTGAACACATGGCTGTAGAGTTTATAAAGACGATAAACGACAGTGTTGTGATGTGTGAACACATGGCTGTAGGGTTTATAAAGACGATAAACGACAGTGTTGTGATGTGTGAACACATGACTGTAGGGTTTATAAAGACAATAAACGACAGTGTTGTGATGGTATGAAAACAAAACTCTAGGATACAATGGCGATAGTGTCATAGTATTCTGAGCTTTACACCAAGAGACTGACAGCTGACCTCTGCACTTTATGTTGTCTATGACATTGTCTCATGTGAAACAGTGTCTTGTAACTATACACTTTTAAAAACATCACTCAAACTTTCTTTTCAACTTGAGTTTTCTTGCCGTCCACGAAATTTCGTACTATTAGCAGATTGAAAAAACTGGTATCTCCAGCAGAATAGATTTTGCATCACTTGTACTGGGTACTAGAAAGATAGCCCACTTACCTTCTCTGAGACCAGTCTGCCCACTGCTGAACATTTGTTGAAGAAGTGAAGTGATCTTGTGTACAAGACGTGTGTGACCTGACCTGTCTGTTTGCTTTCCGACTGTCTGGGCATGCAGTATCCTAGGCATGAGTGTCTTTGGTGGTAGATATTGTGCCCGCCCTGACGGCACGCCCTGCTCCTGCCACCAGCGATACAATGCCTCCAGCGGCTGCGTGTCTGATCGCGCCAACTTTGACAGTCTCTTGTGGTCCCTAGTCACTGTCTTCCAGGTTAGTCATATTGTACACCATCAACACATCATAACCACAACTATATATCGTACCATTGGTAGTGGTACTGTTCCAGGTTAGTCATTGTACACCATCAACACATCATAACCCAACTATATACTGTACCATTGGTAGTGGTACTGTTCCAGGTTAGTCATTGTACACCATCACCACAACTATATATTGTACCATTGGTAGTGGTACTGTTCATACTATACACCATCAACACACAATAACCACAACTATATATTATACCATTGGTAGTGGTACTGTTCATACTATACACCATCAATACACAATAACCACAACTATATATCGTACCATTGGTAGTGGTACTGTTCATACTATACACCATCAACACATCATAACCACAACTATATATTGTACCATTGGTACTGGTACTGTTCATACTATACACCATCAATACACAATAACCACAACTATATATTGTACCATTGGTACTGGTACTGTTCATACTATACACCATCAACACATCATAACCACAACTATATATTGTACCATTGGTAGTGGTACTGTTCATACTATACACCATCAACACACCATAACCACAACTATATATTGTACCATTGGTAGTGGTACTGTTCATACTATACACCATCAATACACAATAACCACAACTATATTTTGTATCATTGGTAGTGGTACTGTTCCAGGTTAGTCGCCATTACACATAATTACACTATTGTACACCACTTTATCATACAGTATTCAACATCATTACCACAATTACATCATTGTATCATACAGTATACAACTCACTACCACAATTACACACTGTACCACTGTATCATACAGTATACAACATCACTACCATAATTACACACTGTACCACTGTATCATACAGTATTCAACATCACTACCATAATTACACATTGTTACCACTGTATCATACAATATACACCATCAAATACCATAATTACACACTGTACCACTGTATCATACAGTATTCAACATCACTACCATAATTACACACTGTACCACTGTATCATACAGTATTCAACATCACTACCATAATTACACACTGTACCACTGTATCATACAGTATACAACATCACTACCATAATTACACACTGTACACTGTATCATACAGTATACAACATTACTACCATATTACACACTGTATCACTGTATCATACAGTATACAACATCACTACCATACTTACACACTGTATCACTGTATCATACAGTATACAACATTACTACCATAATTACACACTGTATCACTGTATCATACAGTATACAACATCACTACCATAATTACACACTGTACCACTGTATCATACAGTATACAACATTACTACCATAATTACACACTGTACCACTGTATCATACAATATACACCATCACTACCATAATACACACTTGTACCACTGTATCATACAGTATACAACATCACTACCATAATTACACATACCTGTATCATACAGTATGCACATCACTACCATATGTACACACCTGTATCATACAGTATACAACATCACTACCATAATTACACACTGTACATCGTATCATATACAGTATACAACATCACTTACCATATGTACACACTGTATCATACAGTATACAACATCACTTACCATATGTACACACTGTACCACTGTATCATACAGTATACAACATCACTACCATATGTACACACTGTATCATACAGTATACAACATCACTACCATATTACACACTGTATCATACAGTATACAACATCACTACCATATGTACACACTGTATCGTACAGTATACAACATCACTACCATATTACACACTGTATCATACATATATACAACATCACTACCATATGTACACACTGTATCATACAGTATACAACATCACTACCATATGTACACACTGTACCACTGTATCATACAGTATACAACATCACTACCATATGTACACTACTGTATCATACAGTATACAACATCACTACCATAATTACACACTGTACCACTGTATCATACAGTATACAACATCACTACCATAATTACACACTGTACCACTGTATCATACAGTATACAACATCACTACCATAATTACACATTTTACCATGTATCATACAGTATACAACATCACTACCATAATTACACACTGTACCATGTATCATACAGTATACAACATCACTACCATAATTACACACTGTATCATACAGTATACAACATCACTACCATAATTACACACTGTAGCACTGTATCATACAGTATACAACATCACTACCATAATTACACACTGTACCACTGTATCATACAGTATACAACATCACTACCATAATTACACACTGTATCATACAGTATACAACATCACTACCATAATTACACACTGTATCCACTGTATCGTACAGTATACAACATCACTACCATAATTACACACTGTACCACTGTATCATACAGTATACAACATCACTACCATAATTACACACATGTATCATACAGTATACACATCACTACCATAATTACACACTGTACCACTGTATCATACAGTATACAACATCACTACCATAATTACACACTGTACCATTGTATCATACAGTATTAAACATCACTACCATAATTACACATTGTATCACTGTATCATACAGTATACAACATCACTACCATAATTACACACTGTATCATACAGTATACAACATCATTACCATAATTACACATTGTATCATACAGTATACAACATCACTACCATAATTACACACTGTACCACTGTATCATACAGTATACAACATCATTATCACAATTACACATTGTATCATACAGTATACAACATCAATACCATAATTACACACTGTACCACTGTATCATACAGTATAAAACATCACTACCATAATTACACACTGTACCACTGTATCATACAGTATACAACATCATTACCATAATTACACACTGTACACTGTATCATACAGTATACAACATCACTACCATAATTACACACTGTATCACTGTATCATACATATACAACATCACTACCATAATTACACACTGTACCACTGTATCATACAGTATACAACATCACTACCATAATTACACACTGTACCACTGTATCATACAGTATACAACATCACTACCATATAATTAACACTGTATCATACAGTATACAACATCACTACCATAATTACACATTGTATCATACTGTATCACATATCAGTATAACATACCATCACTACCATAATTACACACTGTATCATACAGTATACAACATCACTACCATAATTACACACTGTACCACTGTATCATACAGTATACAACTATCACTACAATTACACACTGTACACTGTATCATACAGTATACAACATCACTACCATAATTACACACTGTACCACTGTATCATACAGTATACAACACCATACCACAATTACACACTTGTATCATACAGTATACAACATCATTACCATAATTACACACTGTACCACTGTATCATACAGTATACAACACTCACTACACAGTAATATACAACACACTGTACCACTGTATCATACAGTATAACAACATCACTACCAAACAATTACACATGTATCATACAGTATACACATCCTACAATAACATGTACATCACGTAACACATCATTACACAATTGTATCACTGTATCATACAGTATACAACATCACTACCATAATTACACATGGTATCATACAGTATACAACATCACTACCACAATTACACACTGTATCATACAGTATACAACATCACTACCATAATTACACACTGTATCATACAGTATACAACATCACTACCACAATTACACATTGTATCATACAGTATACAACATCACTACCATAATTACACACTGTATCACTGTATCATACAGTATACAACATCACTACCACAATTACACACTGTACCACTGTATCATACAGTATACAACATAACTACCATAATTATACACTGTATCATACAGTATACAACATCACTACCACAATTACACACTGTATCATACAGTATACAACATCACTACCATAATTACACACTGTATCATACAGTATACAACATCACTACCATAATTACACACTGTTTCATACAGTATACAACATCACTACCATAATTACACACTGTTTCATACAGTATACAACATCACTACCATAATT
Organism: Monoplex corrugatus; assembly: GCA_030674185.1. NCBI lineage: Eukaryota > Metazoa > Mollusca > Gastropoda > Littorinimorpha > Ranellidae > Monoplex > Monoplex corrugatus. The sequence goes on from CM060306.1 coordinate 2,040,368, forward strand.
ACACACAGTACTACTGTATCATACAGTATACAACATCACTACCACAATTACAATTGTATCACTGTATCATACAGTATACAACATCATTACCACAATTACACATTGTATCACTGTATCATACAGTATACAACATCACTACCACAATTACACACTGTACCACTGTATCATACAGTATACAACATCACTACCATAATTACACATGTATCACTGTATCATACAGTATTCAACATCACTACCATAATTACACACTGTATCATACAGTATACAACATCACTACCACAATTACACACTGTATCACTGTATCATACAGTACACAACATCACTACCATAATTACACACTGTATCATACAGTATACAACATCACTACCATAATTACACACTGTATCATACTGTATACAACATCACTACCATAATTACACACTGTATCATACAGTATACAACATCACTACCATAATTACACACTGTATCATACAGTATACAACATCACTACCATAATTACACACTGTATCATACAGTATACAACATCACTACCATAATTACACACTGTATCATATATTATACACCATCACTACCACAATTACACATTGTATCACTGTATCATACAGTATACAACATCACTACCACAATTACACACTGTATCATACAGTATACAACATCACTACCACAATTACACACTGTATCATACAGTATACAACATACTACCACAATTACACACTGTATCATACAGTATACAACATCACTACCACAATTACACAATGTACCACTGTATCATACATGTACAGTATTCAACATCACTACCACAATTACACATTGTACCACTGTATCATACATGTACAGTATTCAACATCATTACCATAATGACCATTTAATATCAACATCATTCAAATGTATGCACCAGCATCCGCAAGTACTCAGGACGAAATTGACAACTTCTACGAAGTATTAGAGATGGCCAAGGCTCAATGTAAATCATCAGATGTTACAATAATTATGGGAGATTTTAATGCTAAACTGGGACAGGATAGGGTGGAGGATATAGTTGGACCTCTTGGTCTTGGTACACAAAATGAAAGGGGAGGGAAACTTGTAGAATGGGCACAGATGAATAAGGTCATAGTAGGAAACACCTGGTTTGAGCAGCCCAATAGGAGAAAATGGACGTGGATGAGTCCAGGAGATAATACACCAAAAATCAGATTGACTACATCCTGATCAATAAAAGATTTAGAAATTCTTTACTGACAGCAAAAACATTACCGGGCGCAGACTGCAACAGTGACCACAATCCTGTAATGGGAATATTTAGACTGAAATTAAGGAAAAGGAAACAGACCAAAAGCAACATCAGACTAAATCTTGGACTCTTGAAGGCAGATGAAGTGATACGTAAAAAATTTAACGTACATGTTCAAGACAACTTCAGTGCTCTGGAAGACGTTGGTGACATTGAGGAACAATGGACAAGGTTGAGAAACTCGATAATTGAAGCTTGTGAAGAAATCCCTAGAGTAGATAGAAAAGCAAAAAAGAACTGGATGACAAAAAGAAATTTAAGACTTGATGGAAGAACGAACGAAGGAAGGCAAAGGGAAAGGAGGAAAGATGCAGGAAGATAAACAAAGAAATCAGGAATAGGTGCAGTGAAGCTAAGGAAGCTTGACTGAAAACGAAATGCAAAGAAATAGAAGACCGACACAAAACGGATCCTCAGGGTATGTACAGAAGAACTGAAGAAATTGTCCACAGGAAAAATACATGCACATCAACGGGTTGGTTAAAATCGAAAGATGGCACTCTTATTATGGAAAAAGACAAAATATTAAATAGATGAGGAGAGTACATTAAAGACCTTTCTGAAGATGACAGAAACAAACACATTGCAAGAAAGAACGTTGAAGGACCACCCACAATGAAAGATGAAGTTAGCAGCACTGAAAAAGATGAAACCAGGAAAACCCCAGGACCAGACAATATTACTACAGAGACGATTGAAGCCCTGGAGGAATTTAGAATTGAAAAACAAAAAGTCTTCCTAAGTGAAATTTATGACACTGGAAAAATCCCCAAAGACATGTCAAAATCAATTTTCATTGCACTTCCAAAGAAAATAGGGGCTATAGAATGCGAACTCCATCGCACAATCAGTTTGATGAGTCATGTAACAAAAATCCTATTAAAAATAATCATGATGAGAACAAGGAATAGAATCAAAAGTGAAATAGCAGACGAACAGTGTGGGTTTGTCGAAAGGAAAGGAACTATTGATGCCATATACATCATAAGAACTATCATAGAGAGGTCAATCGAGTTGAATAAGGATATATATTTATGCTTTATTGATTATACCAAGGCTTTCGATCGGGTAAGACATGAAGAATTGATCAACCAACTGGAAAGGCTCAATATTGATGGAAAAGATCTACGGATAATCAGAAATATGTATTGGGAACAAACAGCTGCAATGAGAATAGAAAATGATATAACTTAATAAGCTCTGCCCAAAATATCAAAAGAGGAGTCAGGCAAGGTTGTGTTTTGTCACCAGATCTGTTTTCACTTTACAGCGAAAACATCATAAGAAACCTAGAAGAATATCCTGAATTAAAGTTTGGAGGAAAAATGATAAACAACAGTCGATATCCAGATGACAGCGTGCTAATAGCAGAAAATGAAAGGGACCTACAAAACCTTGTGAATATACTAGAAATAGAAAACAAAGGTAAGGGGTTGGAGCTAAACAAGAAGACTGAAGTCATGGTAATCAGTTTGAAATTAAAAAGAAATCCCCTCATGCAAAATAACAGCAAATGGCACAACCTGGGAACGATCATCTCACCAGATGGCATATGCACATCAGAAATAGCCAGCAGAATCGGCCACGCCAAAACAGCATTCAAGAAGATGAAAAGCATTCTTACCAACAAATACCTATCAATTAACATCAGGAAGAGAGTTCTTGAATGTAATATAGAACCGATAATGTTAGACGGTTGTGAGGCGTGGACAGTCAACAAGCAAAGCCAGAACAAGATTGAGGCAGCCGAGATGTGGTTTCTAAGAAGAATGTTGAGAGTTCCATGGACGGCAAAGAAAACAACGAGACTGTCTTGATGGAGACAGACACAAGAAGATCATTCATAAGGAAGATTAGGAAAAGACAGGCAACATTTATAGGCCATTTTATGAGGAAAGGGAAATTAGAACACCTGGTCACAACAGGTAAGCTGGAGGGAAAGAGAGCACAAGGTAGACCCAGGGAGAAAATATTGGATGGACTTAGGGAGTGGCTGAAGACAGAGAGAGTGGAAGATGTGCTTGCGGCTACAAGGGATAGATGCATATGGAGGGCAATGATCGCCAACGCGATGATGATGATGATGATGATAGGACAATGACACATTGTACCGATGTATAACAGTACAGCTGTACTGCTACAGCTTCAACAGTGAGGTGTGGTCCATAGTACATAGTCATTGTCTTTAGGCTTTAAAAACGTTTAACAGTCTCACAAATTCTAAAGGTAGGGTTTAAAACCTTTAAAAACGTTATGTTTAACAGTTTCACAAATTCTAAAGGTAGGGTTTAAAACCTTTAAAAACGTTATGTTTAACAGTTTCACAAATTCTAAAGGAGGGTTTAAAAGAATGATCCTTAACCCTTTGTCTAATCCTAACTCAAACTCCAATCCTTAACCTTGAATTCACTCCATCTTCATCACGAGGAACAAGCTGCATTCACTAAAGGCAGAACTACCAGCACGACCCATTTCTAGTTACAGCAAGACGAGACAGAAAAACAGTCAGAGAAATGTTCTCTGTCCACACATTGCCGCACGACAGCCTGGCTGACGACCTGTATACAGGCGCTTGTTAAGTATCGGCGGGTGGGGGTGGGGGTTGGGTTGGGGAAACAAGTTAGAAAAAAAAAATCCTAAAATCCTTTCTGATGGGAACCAGTGAAGGTAAGCAAGTTGTGTTAGGTCTCAAGCCTTTGCGTTGTTCCCAACACACAACAGAACTGTGATACTATTGTAGCGAAATTAGCCCCCTTCTCACCCTCCCTCTTTCCGCGCCCCAATCGTTTGCCCGTCGTCTCTGTTCATTTCTTCTGTACTATCATCGTGAAACAGTAATGACAAGGTGAAGGTCTGTGCCTTGTGAATGTACCTATTGTCTTCATCAACCTGTTCAGCTGCACAGGCTGACGGTGTGGTCTTTAACAGGATCCCATGGGTCAGTGTGTGAAGGCACCAAGAGAAGTCTGTGTGTGTGTGTGTGTGTGTGTGTTGTGTGTGTGTGTGTGTGTGTGTGTGTGTGTGTGTGTGTGTGGTTGTGTTGGATGTAGTGTCACAACTGTACAGTCAGTGTTGATGTGGCTGAGACAGTGTGTACTGTGTGCACAGGGTTTCTGCACACCTGATTATAAAATATATGTGAAGTGATCATAGCATAGAGATACACCAATGTCCTAGCTATCTTCTTTGTTTATTTGTTCTGTGCTACCATCATAGGTGTAATTGACATTATCTTCAATAAACTGTTCTGTGCTACATCATAGTGTAATTGACATTATCTTCAATAACTGTTCTGTGCTACCATCATAGGTGTAATTGACATTATCTTCAATAAACTGTTCTGTGCTACCATCATAGGTGTAATTGGCATTATCTTCAATAAACTGTTCTGTGCTACCATCATAGGTGTAATTGACATTATCTTCAATAACTGTTCTGTGCTACCATCATAGGTGTAATTGGCATTATCTTCATAAACTGTCGTATGCTACCATCATAGTTGTAATTGGCATTATCTTCAATAAACTGTTCTGTGCTACCATCATAGGTGTAATTGGCATTATCTTCAATAAACTGTTCTGTGCTACTATCATATGTGTAATTGGCATTATCTTCAATAAACTGTCGTATGCTACCACCATAGGTGTAATTGGCATTATCTTCAATAAACTGTTCTGTGCTACTATCATAGGTGTAATTGGCATTATCTTCAATAAACTGTCGTATGCTACCATCATAGGTGTAATTGGCATTATCTTCAATAAACTGTTCTGTGCTACTATCATAGGTGTAATTGGCATTATCTTCAATAAACTGTCGTATGCTACCACCATAGGTGTAATTGGCATTATCTTCAATAAACTGTCGTATGCTACCATCATAGGTGTAATTGGCATTATCTTCAATAACTGTTCTGTGCTGCTATCATAGGTGTAATTGGCATTATCTTCAATAAACTGTCGTATGCTACAATCATAGGTGTAATTGGCAATATCTTCAATAAACTGTTCTGTGCTACCATCATAGGTGTAATTGACATTATCTTCAATAAACTGTTCTGTGCTACTCCCATAGGTGGTAATTGGCATTATCTTCAATAAACTGTCGTATGCTACCATCATAGGTGTAATTGGCATTATCTTCAATAAACTGTTCTGTGCTACCATCATAGGTGTAATTGGCATTATCTTCAATAAACTGTTCTGTGCTACTATCATAGGTGTAATTGGCATTATCTTCAATAAACTGTCGTATGCTACCATCATAGGTGTAATTGGCATTATCTTCAATAAACTGTTCTGTGCTACTATCATAGGTGTAATTGGCATTATCTTCAATAAACTGTCGTATACTACCATCATAGGTGTAATTGGCATTATCTTCAATAAACTGTCGTATACTACCATCATAGGTGTAATTGGCATTATCTTCAATAAACTGTCGTATACTACCATCATAGGTGTAATTGGCATTATCTTCAATAAACTGTCGTATACTACCATCATAGGTGTAATTGGCATTACCTACAATGAAGGTATGTCCACAACACAGCAGGTCATGATGACATTAATTAACATGGCGTGTAGACAGTGGTCAGTAGTGTACCATGGCTTTGGCCTGGAACGTATTTTTGATAAGACAAATGGATGAACTCTATGGCAATCACACAACACCACGACCATGACAAATGAAATGTATCTGTTGGTCCAGGGGTGGGGGGGTGGGGGTGGGGGGGGGATATGTTGTATAACATGACACACTCCTCACAGAATAGGCTGAATAGGACAGCGCGTGTATGGCTCACACATTTTCTTAAGACTTGATTCACTCTAACACTGTTAGTACACACAGAATGTAACTATTAACACAGTCACAAGCACAGAGTGTAACATGTAACACAGTCACAAGCGCAGAGTGTAACACATAACACTGTTACTAGCACAGAGTGTAACATATAACACAGTTACAACCACAGAGCGTAACATGTAACACAGTCACAACCACAGAGTGTAACATGTAACACAGTCACAAGCGCAGAGTGTAACACATAACACTGTTACTAGCACAGAGTGTAACATATAACACAGTACAAGCACAGAGTGTAACATGTAACACGGTTACAACCACAGAGTGTAACATGTAACACAGTCACAAGCCAGAGTGTAACATGTAACACAGTTACAACCACAGAGTGTAACATGTAACACAGTCACAAGCACAGAGTGTAACATGTAACACAGTCACAAGCACAGAGTGTAACATGTAACACAGTTACAAGCACAGAGTGTAACATAACACAGTTGCAAGCGCAGAGTGTAACATGTAACACTGTTACAAGCACATAGTGTAACATGTAACACAGTTACAAGCACAGAGGGTAACACGTAACACAGTTTACAAGCACAGAGTGTAACATGTAACACAGTTAAAAGCGCAGAGTGTAACATGTAACACTGTTACAAGCACATAGTGTAGCATGTAACACAGTTACAAGCACAGAGGTAACACGTAACACAGTTACAAGCACAGAGTGTAACACGTAACACAGTTACAAGCGCAGAGTGTAACATGTAACACTGTTACAAGCACATAGTGTAACATGTAACACAGTTACAAGCACAGAGGGTAACACGTAACACAGTCACAAGCACAGAGTGTAACATGTAACACAGTTAAAAGCGCAGAGTGTAACATGTAACACTGTTACAAGCACATAGTGTAGCATGTAACACAGTTACAAGCACAGAGGGTAACACGTAACACAGTTACAAGCACAGAGTGTAACACGTAACACAGTTACAAGCGCAGAGTGTAACATGTAACACTGTTACAAGCACATAGTGTAACATGTAACACAGTTACAAGCACAGAGGGTAACACGTAACACAGTTACAAGCACAGAGTGTAACATGTAACACAGTTACAAGCGTAGAGTGTAATATGTTACACTGTTACAAGCACATAGTGTAACATGTAACACAGTTACAAGCACAGAGGGTAACACGTAACACAGTTACAAGCACAGAGTGTAACACGTAACACAGTTACAAGCGAAGAGTGTAACATGTAACACTGTTACAAGCACAGAGGGTAACACGTAACACAGTTACAAGCACAGAGTGTAACATGTAACACAGTTACAAGCGCAGAGTGTAACACGTAACACAGTTACAAGCACATAGTGTAACATGTAACACAGTTACAAGCATAGAGGGTAACACGTAACACAGTTACAAGCACAGAGTGTAACACGTAACACAGTGTGTTGCTAATGTGCATGTCATCCATGTAACCTGTCAGACATCTTTGACTGTCGTTGGGTGTTTTGCTGAACTAACAGACAGCATTATAGTTTGTGTGTGTGTGTGTTCATCTGGCGAGTTTCATGTTTCTTCTACAAGTTGTAATACTGACAGGAACAACGTCAAACATTTGAAGTGAAATGAGAGACATAGTGATGTTGTACCAGGTGTTCATGCTGAGTAAGGCGTAGTGTACATGACACTGTATACTACTGTCTGACTCGCTCTGTACTGTCATATTGATGTGTGTGTGTACGCGCGCGCGCACGTGTGTATGTGTGTATATGTGTGTGTGTATTTGTGTGTCTGAGAGTGTGTGTGTGTGTGTGTATGTGTGTGTGTGTGGTGTGTGTGTGTGTGTGTGTGTGTGTGTGTGTGTGTGTGTGTGTACGTCTGTGCGCGCGAGGTATACTGGACAGACAGAGAGAGAGAGAGAGAGAGAGAGA
>CM060306.1:2055909-2068409 GCA_030674185.1 Monoplex corrugatus
ACCTGTCTTACAGCTGTTACCATTTGACTTCTGTGTGTGTTACCTGTCTTACAGCTGTCTACCATTCTGACCTCTGTGTGGTTACCTGTCTTACAGCTGTCTCATCACCTTGTGTGTTTACCTGTCTACAGCTGTCTCCATCGACTCTGTGTTTACCTGTCTTACAGCTGTTACCATTCGACCTCTGTGTGTTACCTGTCTACAGCTGCTACCATTCTGACTCTGGTGTTACCTGTCTACGCTGTTACCATTCTGACCTCTGTGTGTTACCTGTCTTACAGCTGTCTACCATTCGACCTCTGTGTGTGTTACCTGTCTTACAGCTGTCTACCATTCTGCCTCTGTGTGTGTTACCTGTCTTACAGCTGTCTACCATTCTGACTTGTGTGTGTTACCTGTCTTACAGCTGTTACATTTGACTTGTGTGTGTTACCTGTCTTACAGCTGTTACCATTCTGACCTGTTGTGTGTTCCTGTCTACAGCGTCTACCATTCTGACTCTGTGTGTGTACTGTTTACAGGTTACCATTGATTGTGGTGTTAGCTTGTGTTAATTGTGTGTGTGTTTACTGTCTTCAGGTTACATTTGATGTGGTGTGTTATGTTTACAGGTTACCATTCTGACTTGTGTGTAGTGTACTGTTTCAGTGTCTACATTTGATGTGTGTGTTATGTCTTAAGTGTCTACATTGACCTTGTGTGTGACTTAGCTGCTACCATTCTGACCTGGGTGTACCTGGTAACAGGTCCATACTTGATCTGGTGTAATACCATCGCCTTCTTAACAGCTGTCTACCTTCTGACTCTTGTGTGTTACCTGTCTACAGCTGTCTACCATCTGACTCTGTGGTTACCTGTCTTACAGCTGTCTACCATCTGACTTGTGTGTTACCTGTCTACAGCTGTCTACCATTCTGACCTGTGTGTGTTACCTGCTTACAGCTGTTACCATTCGACTTGGTGTTACCTGTCTACAGCTGTCTACCATTCTGCCTCTGTGTGTTACCTGTCTAACAGCTGTCTACCATTCTGACCTCTGTGTGTTACCTGTCTTACAGCTGTCTACCATTCTGACCTCTGTGTGTTACCTGTCTAACAGCTGTCTACCATTCTGTCTTCTGTGTGTGTTACCTGTCTTACAGCTGTCTACCATTCTGACCTCTGTGTGTTACCTGTCTAACAGCTGTCTACCATTCTGTCTTCTGTGTGTATTACCTGTCTTACAGCTGTCTACCATTCTGACCTGTGTGTGTATGTTACCTGTCTTACAGCTGTCTACCATTCTGACCTCTGTGTGTGTGTTACCTGTCTTACAGCTGTCTACCATTCTGACCTCTGTGTGTGTGTTACCTGTCTTACAGCTGTTTCCATTTTTGACTTCTGTGTGTGTGTTACCTGTCTTACAGCTGTCTACCATTCTGACCTGTGCGTGTGTTACCTGTCTTACAGCTGTCTACCATTCTGACCTCTGTGTGTATTACCTGTCTTACAGCTGTCTATCATTCTTTCCTATGTGTGTTACCTGTCTTACAGCCGTTTACCATTCTGACCTCTGTGTGTGTGTTACCTGTCTTACAGCTGTCTACCATTCTGACCTCTGTGTGTGTGTTACCTGTCTTACAGCTGTTTACCATTTTGACTTCTGTGTGTGTGTTACCTGTCTTACAGCTGTCTACCATTCTGACCTGTGCGTGTGTTACCTGTCTTACAGCTGTCTACCATTCTGACCTCTGTGTGTATTACCTGTCTTACAGCTGTCTATCATTCTTTCCTATGTGTGTTACCTGTCTTACAGCCGTTCACCATTCTGACCTCTGTGTGTGTGTTACCTGTCTTACAGCTGTTTACCATTCTGACCTCTGTGTATGTGTTACCTGTCTTACAGCTGTTTACCATTCTGACCTCTGTGTGTTACCTGTCTAACAGCTGTCTACCATTCTGACCTGTGTGTGTTACCTGTCTTACAGCTGTCTACCATTCTGACCTCTGTGTGTTACCTGTCTTACAGCTGTCTACCATTCTGACTTGTGTGTGTTACCTGTCTTACAGCTGTCTACCATTCTGACCTGTGTGTGTGTTACCTGTCTTACAGCTGTCTACCTTTCTGACCTGTGTGTGTTACCTGTCTTACAGCTGTCTACCATTCTGTCCTGTGTGTGTTACCTGTCTTACAGCTGTCTACCATTCTGTCTTCTGTGTGTGTTTACCTGTCTTACAGCTGTCTACCATTCTGACTTCTGTGTGTTACCTGTCTTACAGCTGTTTACCATTCTGACCTCTGTGTGTTACCTGTCTTACAGCTGTTTACCATTCTGACCTCTGTGTGTGTGTTACCTGTCTTACAGCTGTCTACCATTCTGACCTCTGTGTGTGTTACCTGTCTTACAGCTGTCTACCATTCTGACCTGTGTGTGTTACCTGTCTTACAGCTGTCTACCAGTCTGACCTCTGTGTGTTACCTGTCTTACAGCTGTTTACCATTCTGACCTCTGTGTGTGTGTTACCTGTCTTACAGCTGTCTACCATTCTGACCTGTGTGTGTTACCTGTCTTACAGCTGTTTACATTCTGACCTCTGTGTGTTACCTGTCTTACAGCTGTCTACCATTCTGACCTCTGTGTGTGTGTTACCTGTCTTACAGCTGTCTACCATTCTGACCTGTGTGTGTTACCTGTCTTACAGCTGTTTACATTCTGACCTCTGTGTGTTACCTGTCTTACAGCTGTTTACCATTCTGACTTCTGTGTGTGTTACCTGTCTTACAGCTGTTTACCATTCTGACCTCTGTGTGTGTGTTACCTGTCTTACAGCTGTTTTACCATTTTGACTTCTGTGTGTGTGTTACCTGTCTTACAGCTGTCTACCATTCTGACCTGTGCGTGTGTTACCTGTCTTACAGCTGTCTACCATTCTGACCTCTGTGTGTATTACCTGTCTTACAGCTGTCTACCATTCTGACCTCTGTGTGTTACCTCTTACAGCTGTCTACCATTCTGACCTCTGTGTGTGTGTTACCTGTCTTACAGCTGTCTACCATTCTGACCTCTGTGTGTTACCTGTCTTACAGCTGTTTACCATTCTGACCTCTGTGTGTTACCTGTCTTACAGCTGTTTACCATTCTGACCTCTGTGTATGTTACCTGTCTTACAGCTGTCTACCATTCTGACCTCTGTGTGTTACCTGTCTTACAGCTGTTTACCATTCTGACCTCTGTGTGTTACCTGTCTTACAGCTGTTTACCATTCTGACCTCTGTGTATGTTACCTGTCTTACAGCTGTCTACCATTCTGACTTCTGTGTGTGTGTTACCTGTCTTACAGCTGTTTACCATTCTGACCTCTGTGTGTGTGTTACCTGTCTTACAGCTGTCTACCATTCTGACCTCTGTGTGTGTGTTACCTGTCTTACAGCTGTCTACCATTCTGACCTGTGTGTGTGTTACCTGTCTTACAGCTGTCTACCATTCTGTCTTCTGTGTGTGTTTACCTGTCTTACAGCTGTCTACCATTCTGACCTCTGTGTATGTGTTACCTGTCTTAGAGCTGTTTACCATTCTGACCTCTGTGTGTGTGTGTTACCTGTCTTACAGCTGTTTACCATTCTGACCTCTGTGTGTGTGTTACCTGTCTTACAGCTGTCTACCATTCTGACCTCTGTGTATGTGTTACCTGTCTTACAGCTGTCTACCATTCTGACCTCTGTGTGTGTGTTACCTGTCTTACAGCCGTTTACCATTCTGACCTCTGTGTGTGTGTTACCTGTCTTACAGCTGTCTACCATTCTGACCTCTGTGTGTTACCTGTCTAACAGCTGTCTACCATTCTGACCTCTGTGTGTTACCTGTCTAACAGCTGTGTACCATTCTGACTTCTTTTCTCCTGTCGTCCTTCCTTCCTTTTTCCTTTTCTGTTTGTGTCTGTTTCCTCCTTTTTTTTCTTCCTTTCTTCCTTTCTTCCTGTCTTTCATTCTTCTTTTCCTTCCATTGTTTTCTTCGTTTGTTTGTTTAATTTTTCTTTCTTTCTTCCTTCAATTCTTTCTTTATTTCGTTTGTTTTGCCTTTCTTTCTTCTTCCTTCCTTTCTTTCCTTGTGTTGCTATGTTCTAATGGAACCTGTCTGGTCTCAGTATGAAAGTTTTTGACGGGAGGCCAGTTATCTTAGGTCAGATTTTCGGCAGACAAAGACACCAGCCGCTGTACAGAACGTCCTCAGTGACATCACCAACATCCTGCAGAAAGACTGAATTGTTAGATTTTAAAATGTGGACGTGGAAATGAGTTTGGATTTTTTTTTCAAAAGGGAGTCATGGCACCCGACAGTTCCTAATGCGCTCCACGTATCTGCCAACAACTGTCTGGCAACCTGTGTAAAAGTATGCACCGGCAAGATCTTGAAATGGGGAGGGTGGGTGGACGGAGGGGTCCTATGAAACACTACCAGACTGATGGATGACACTACCAGACTGATGGATGACACTACCAGACTGATGGATGACACTACCAGACTGATGGATGACACTACCAGACTGATGGAAACATTGAAGATGGACAACCAGCAGGCCAGTTTTTATTTCAGTCTTTTTAATGTTGTGGGGTGGGACTGAACTCGACATATCAGATCTTGAAGCTCCAACTCTATCAACAGAATTAACCATTCCTCGAAAAAAGTAGAACACCAGTCCACTATTATATTCATCAGGAGAGCGTTAAATGGCTTGGTCATCTAAGCACAAAGCAGCCCTAGCGGCTGGCTCAAGAAGCAACAACAAAAGGATGTGTGGATGTAATGCAAGAGGTAGACTAAGGAGGACCTGGATTGACGATATCAAGGAGACATTGATACATAGCATTTCTCCTCTATAGGCTATCCAGCCTCACAACTCCCATGCTGGCACAAGTAGACAGCTTACAGAAGATGATTCATTTTGCACAATGGAATACTCCAGAAAAATGACGGCTTTGTTATTGTGTTTGTTGTTTATTCATCCCATGAAGAATCGTTGTTTTCCAGTAGTTTTGACGGTTCTGAGTAAATTTTGTTACAGTCTGATTGACATCCTGTCATAGTGAACGTGGATGGAAACCTATAAGTGTGTGTGTGTGTGTGTGTTTGTGTGTGTGTGTGTGTGTGTGTTTGTGTGTGGTGTGTGTGTTGTGTGGTGTGTGTGTGTTGTGTGTGTGTGTTGTGTGTGTGTATGTGTGTGTGTATGTGTGTATGTGTGTGTGTGTGTGTGTGTGTTGTGTTGTGTGTGTTGTGTGTGTGTGTGTGTGTGTGTGTATGTGTGTATGTGTGTGTGTGTATGTGGTGTGTGTGTGTGTATGTGTGTATGTGTGTGTGTGTATGTGTGTATGTGTGTGTGTGTGTATGTGTGTGTGTGTGTGTGTGTGTGTGTGTGTGTGTGTGTGTGTGTGTTTGTAGAGAGGAAGATGAAGGCCTTGCCACCACCAGTATCGGTGACCACGATGAAGGAGGACAATCCAGGTCAGCAGGACGCCCCTGGCCAGACGACAGAGGGTCCCCTGAATCCTCCCATCATCACGCACACAGCGGCCACCCCTATGGGCACACCCCAGGGTTCCCCCAATGACAGCGTGTTGAAGGACACCAACAAGCTGACTGTCTCTGTCAACCTCAACAGAAGTTCTCTTTCCGTCGATAGTGACAAGACCAATGTGAGTCTGTCTGTCTGTCTGTCTGTTTGTCTGTCTGTTTGTCTGTCTGTCTGTCTGTCTGTCTGTCTCCTCTGTCTGTCTGTCTGTCTGTCTCTATTTGTCTGACTGACTATCAGTATCTGTCTAGCCGTTTGTCCATCTGTCTGTCCATCCGTCTTCTGCCCGTCTGTCTGTCTATCCGTCAGTCTGTTTGTCTGTCCGTCCGTCTGTCTATCTGTATGTCTGTCTCTTTGTCTGTCATCTGTCGTACGTATGTCTATATCTCTGTATGTCCATCTGTCTGTCCAACCGTCTGTCTGTCCTTCTGTCTGTCTGTCTGTCTCTCAGTTACATGAATCTCGGTGTTAGACCAACTTCCTTCAGGTCATTGTGCTGTTGTTATGGTCACTCTATCCATCTAGACCTGTACACCGGAAGTGAACTGTTACCTGAAATGGCAACCTGAAATCTGTCAATATCAAATCTTTCTCGTCTGAAGTTGGAAATCATCTTTTTTTTCTTTCAAATTCGTCTGACCCTGCTGTCACTACAATGCAGTCTTGCACCATCAGATGAGCATACACCCCCAATCTATGTTGTGCCTGACCGTCCATTTGCACCTGGTACACGAATGAAATAAGGGTAGGCAAACAAACTCATAGACGTTCTGAAGTCAGGAGGTCCTCTAAAATTGTTGTTTTATTCACAGATTTTCGTTTCGAGAGCATGTGAGAAAAGTCACGAAAATGATCTCAAAAGGAAAAATTGATTTTTGTTCTGCCCAAGTCCAGGTCCTTGAATCTACAAATACAAAACGCCTGTTCTCTGTCATGTCTGATCTTTGGGATACTACCAAGTCATCTCCACTTCTCCCTAACATCAGTCCTTCGGATATCCTGGAGGTTTTTCAACTTTTTTCTCTCCAAAATCTCTTCGAGCAACTTTTCTTCCATCTCACCTGATCCTCCATTTACAGGTCTTCCACTCACTGAATTCCAACCAGTTTCTGAAACTCCGATTGCCAGCGTCCTGAAAGAAATGTCATTGAAATCTTGTGAACTTGACCCTATATCTGCCTCTCTGTTTTCATGAACACTTCCTGAGCTTTTTCCATTCATAATGCATATCATCAACACCTCTCTTCTGGATATGTCCCATCTTCTTTAAAAACAGCCATTGTTCGACCTCTGCTGAAAAAGAATAATCTCGACCGTAACATTCTTAAAAATTATCGTCCTGTCTCTACCTTTGTCATTCCTTTCTAAGTTTGTTGAGAGGGTTGTTTTGAAACAGCTGAAAGATCATCTCTCAATCAACATATCTTTACCATCCTGTTCGTCAACTTACCGTTCTGGTCACAGCACCGAAACTGCTCTCACATTATGAATGATTTGTTACTTTCAGCTGGCTGTGACCGAATTGCACTACTTACTCTTTTAGATCTTTCTCATGTATTTGACATCACTGAACAGCGCATCCTCCTCTTTTAGCTGGAGCACACACATAGAATCCAAGGTAGTGTACTTTCGTGGTTTATGTTATACCTGTCCGACCGCCTTCATTCATTTATGGTAATTGAGTTTAAATCCCAGCTGGTTAAACTTCCATATGGGTTCTCCCAAGGCTCTGAACTTGGGCCAGTTCTCTTCACACTGTACACCTCACCCACTTGCCAATATCACAGTCAGTATAACATCAACAATCATTTTTATGCTGATGGTTCCCAGTTTTACAACAGTTCGCTCCTGAAAATCTTTACTTTATTGCTATTAATCTGAATTATAATTAACTGTCCTTTAGTCTGAGTGTCCTTGGATAGTAAGACAGTCCTTTAGTCTGGTCTCTGGAATGACACATCAAACAACCTGTATTGTTGTCTTCTGTTTCTGTCCTATACAACCTGTTGTACTGACATAACAACCTGTATTGTTGTACTATCTTCTGTTCTGTTATGACACATCAGACAACATGTATTGTTGTAGTATCTTCTGTTTCTGTTATGACACATCAACAACATGTATTGTGTATCTTCTGTTTCTGTTATGACCACTCAGACAACATGTATTGTTGTACGTATCTTCGTTTCTGTTATGACACATCAGACAACATGTATTGCTGTATCTTCTGTTGTTTCCTGTTATTGAACACATTCTCTTAGACAACAACATGTTTTTTCTATTTCTGTTGACATCAACCATGTTTTCTTTCTTCTGTTTCTGTTATGACACACAGACAACAGTATTGCTTGTATCTTATGTTTCTGTTATGACCATCAGACAACATGTATTGTTGTATCTTATGTTTCTGTTATGACACATCAGACAACATGTATTGCTTTATGTATCTTCTGTTTCTGTTATGACACATCAGACAACAGGTATTGCTTATGTATCTTCTGTTTCTGTTATGACACATCAGACAACAGTATTGTTGTATCTTCTGTTTCTGTTATGACACATCCAGACAACATGTATTGTTTTGTATCTTCTGTTTCTGTTATGACACATCAGACAACATGTATTGTTATCTTATGTTTCTGTTATGACACATCAGACAACATGTATTGTTGTATCTTATGTTTCTGTTATGACACATCAGACAACATGTATTGTTGTATCTTATGTTTCTGTTATGACACATCAGACAACAGGTAATTCTTATGTATCTTCTGTTTCTGTTATGACACATCAGACAACATGTATTGTGTATCTTATGTTTCTGTTATGACACATCAGACAACATGTATTGTTGTATCTTATGTTTCTGTTATGACACATCAGACAACATGTATTGTTGTATCTTATGTTTCTGTTATGACACATCAGACAATCGTATTTTATGTATCTTCTGTTTCTGTTATGACACATCAGACAACATGTATTGCTTGTATCTTCTGTTTCTGTTATGACACATCAGACAACATGTATTGTTGTATCTTATGTTTCTGTTATGACACATCAGACAACAGGTATTGTTGTATCTTATGTTTCTGTTATGACACATCAGACAACATGTATTGTTGTATCTTCTGTTTCTGTTATGATACATCAGACAACATGTATTGTTGTATCTTCTGTTTCTGTTATGACACATCAGACAACATGTATTGTTGTATCTTCTGTTTCTGTTATGACACATCAGACAACATGTATTGCTGTATCTTATGTTTCTGTTATGACACATCAGACAACATGTATTGCTGTATCTTATGTTTCTGTTATGACACATCAGACAACATGTATTGTTGTATCTTATGTTTCTGTTATGACACATCAGACAACATGTATTGCTGTATCTTATGTTTCTGTTATGACACATCAGACAACATGTATTGCTGTATCTTATGTTTCTGTTATGACACATCAGACAACATGTATTGTTGTATCTTATGTTTCTGTTATGACACATCAGACAACAGGTAATTGCTTATGTATCTTCTGTTTCTGTTATGACACATCAGACAACATGTATTGCTTTATGTATCTTCTGTTTCTGTTATGACACATCAGACAACATGTATTGTTGTATCTTTGTTTCTGTTATGACACATCAGACAACAGGTATTGTTGTATCTTATGTTTCTGTTATGACACATCAGACAACATGTATTGTGTATCTTATGTTTCTGTTATGACACATCAGACAACAGAAATTCTTGTATCTTCTGTTTCTGTTATGACACATCAGACAACAGGTTATTGTTTGTATCTTATGTTTTCTGTTATGACACATCAGACAACAGGTAATTCTTTATGTATCTTCTGTTTCTGTTATGACACAGACAACAGGTATTGCTGTATCTTATGTTTCTGTTATGACACATCAGACAACATGTATTGCTGTATCTTATGTTTCTGTTATGACACATCAGACAACATGTATTGCTTTATGTATCTTCTGTTTCTGTTATGACACATCAGACAACATGTATTGCTGTATCTTATGTTTCTGTTATGACACATCAGACAACAGGTATTGCTTTATGTATCTATGTTTCTGTCCTCTACAGCTTGTTGTGTGACACATCAAACAATTGTGTTATTGTATGTACGTTCTGTTTCTCTAATGACACACCAGACAACTGTGTTGTTGTATCTTATGTTTCTGTTATGACACATCAAATAACAGTATTGTTGTATCTTCTGTTTCTGTTATGACACATCAGACAACAGGTATTGCTTTATGTATCTTCTGTTTCTGTTATGACACATCAGACAACAGGTATTGTTGTATCTTCTGTTTCTGTTATGACACATCAGACAACAGGTATTGCTTATGTATCTTCTGTTTCTGTTATGACACATCAGACAACATGTATTGTTGTATCTTATGTTTCTGTTATGACACATCAGACAACATGTATTGTTGTATCTTCTGTTTCTGTTATGACACATCAGACAACCTGTATTGTTGTACGTACCTTCTGTTTCTCTAATGACACACCAGACAACCTGTATTGTTGTACGTACCTTCTGTTTCTCTAATGACACACCAGACAACCTGTGTTATTGTACGTACCTTCTGTTTCTCTAATGACACACCAGACAACCTGTGTTGTTGTACGTACCTTCTGTTTCTCTAATGACACACCAGACAACCTGTGTTACTGTACGTACCTTCTGTTTCTCTAATGACACACCAGACAACTTGTGTTACTGTACGTACCTTCTGTTTCTCTAATGACACACCAGACAACCTGTGTTATTGTACGTACCTTCTGTTTCTCTAATGACACACCAGACAACCTGTGTTATTGTACGTACCTTCTGTTTCTCTAATGACACACCAGACAACCTGTGTTACTGTACGTACCTTGTGTTTCTCTAATGACACACCAGACAACCTGTATTATTGTACGTACCTTCTGTTTCTCTAATGACACATCAGACAACCTGTGTTATTGTACGTACCTTGTGTTTCTCTAATGACACACCAGACAACCTGTGTTATTGTACGTACCTTTGTTTCTCTAATGACACACCAGACAATCTGTGTTATTGTACGTACCTTCTGTTTCTCTAATGACACATCAGACAACCTGTGTTATTGTACGTACCTTGTGTTTCTCTAATGACACACCAGACAACCTGTGTTGTTGTACGTACCTTGTGTTTCTCTAATGACACATCAGACAACCTGTGTTATTGTACGTACCTTGTGTTTCTCTAATGACACACCAGACAACCTGTGTTATTGTACGTACCTTGTGTTTCTCTAATGACACATCAGACAACCTGTGTTGTTGTACGTACCTTGTGTTTCTCTCTCTAATGACACACCAGACAACCTGTGTTGATGTACGTACCTTGTGTTTCTCTAATGACACATCAGACAACCTGTGTTGTTGTACGTACCTTGTGTTTCTCTCTCTAATGACACACCAGACAACCTGTGTTATTGTACGTACCTTCTGTTACACACCAGACAACCTGTATTATTGTACGTACCTTCTGTTACACACCAGACAACCTGTGTTATTGTACGTACCTTCTGTTACACACCAGACAACCTGTGTTACTGTACGTACCTTCTGTTACACACCAGGCAACCTGTGTTATTGTACGTACCTTCTGTTTCTCTAATGACACATCAGACAACCTGCATTGTTTGCATCTTCTGTTTCTGTCCTGTTCAACAGACAAGCCTGAGTCACAAGGGGTCCCCTCGACCCTCCCCCCGCCTGTACCGCTCCAGCAGCAGAGGCAGTCAGAGGAGCAGCTGGCGCATGAAGAGAGGGCGGAGAGGGGGTGACCGGACCAGTCTGGTGCTGGACAGTGTGTCGGACAGTGCTGATGACGGGGAGGACGAGAACCTGTCGTCCTCCCACCACTCCCAGTCCCCCACCATCTACACGGCACCACTCCCTCCTTCCCCTGCTGTCAACAACCAAAGGTCAGGCAGTGTGTGTGTGTGTGTGTGTGTGTGTGTGTGTGTGTGTGTGGTGTGGGGTGTGTGTGTGTGTGTGTGTGTGTGTGTGTGTGTGTGGACGTGCAGGGCCTGAGAGAGAAGTCCGGAGGAGGTGAATCAATTTTGTCATATTTTTTCAGCTCTGTTCAAAATGTCACATCAAAAGGAAGGAAGATTGGATGAATGTTCATATTGCTAGAACCACACAGCCCACTAATATGGCTGGCAGTGATCACACCCTGTGCTGTCCTGTTAACTCAACTGGTCAGATTGTTCTGCTGGAGTTTGAATTCACAATTTGTTCAAAGGTGATTCGTCACACTCAGACAAAATATGGGCTTTACCCAAAAGTGCCAGTCATCATGGAGACTCCTTCAGCCTACAAAAGTCCTGTGTGTTGGCAAAGCCTTGAAATAAGAGATCAGGACATTTTGAAACACTAAGCTGACACCACCCAATGACGGGATTACGATTGGCAGTAAACAGTCCAGTTTATATTTGGCAGGCTAGGATTGAACTCCAGACATCAGATCTTTAGTCCATGGCTCACCAAGAGGCAGCCAATCCGCACGGAAAAAAAAAAAAATAGTGGCTCGTCCAACCCCACAAGCCCTGCTGATAATATTATTTGACCAGTTTGATCCTCCATGCTGGCTACTTTTACAGGCCTGTTACCTCCTGTGTTACACGGCCATGTTGATAACGTAGAGGTGTTACAGGCCCGTTACCTCCTGTGTTACACGGCCATGTTTATAACGTAGAGGTGTTACAGGCCCGTTATCTCCTGTGTTACAGGGTCATGTTGATAACGTAGAGGTGTTACAGGCCCGTTACCTCCTGTCGTTACAGGGTCATGTTGATAACGTAGAGGTGTTACAGGCCCGTTACCTCCGGTGGTTACAAGGCCATGTTGGTAACGTAGGGGTGTTACAGGCCTGTTACC
>CM060306.1:2073409-2085909 GCA_030674185.1 Monoplex corrugatus
CGTCCCTTCGATCATAACGCCCAATGCAGCCAGTGTGTGGGGTCTGTACTCGCTCATCTCCCCTTCCATCCAGATACTACACACTGACTGCAACTGCTGGTCATTAAAATTATAATGTCTGTGCGTATGAAATTTCTTTGTGAATGTTACCATAGCTTGACGCTTTTTTTGTTCACTCTTCCTCTGTGTGCGTTGTGCATGTCCATTCTTTTGATCACTGGATCATTTGCAAATGTTGAAGTCATTGTGTCTGATCAGTTCACTTCATTTGACTGAAAACCTAGCCGACAACTAAGGTCATATCAGCACGTTAAAAATGACTACAAGACTAATGAAAAAACAAACAAACACAACAATAGTTAGAAACTAACTTCAGCTGTCCATTTATGTGGGCATACCTCACTGTATTGACGTTAATTTGTTCTTCCAGTTCATAAATGTCCTCATGCAGAATAATGGCAAATGGCATTACCTTGAGACAGGTTGATAAGTTTAAATATCTGGATACAGTCGTCTCACCAGACGGCAGATGCACATTAGAAATAGCCAGCAGAATCAGCCAAGCCAAAGCAGCATTCAAGAAGATGAAAGGCGTTCTTACCGACAAATGCGTATCAATTAACATCAGGAAGAGAGTTTTTGAACGTTATATAGAACCGATACTGTTGTGTGGCTGTGAGGCGTGGACAGTAAACACGCAAATTCAGAATAAAATTGAGGTAACTGATATGTGGTTTCTAAGAAGAATGTTGAGTTCCATGGACAGCAAAGAAAACAAACGAGACAGTCTTGAAGGAGGCAGACACAAGAACATCATCAGTAAAGAAGATTAGGAAAAGACAAGGAACATTTATAGGCCATTCTATGAGGAAAGGGGAATTAGAGCACCTGGTCACAACAGGAAAGCTTGAGGGTAAGAGAGCACCGGTAGACCCAGGGAGAAAATATTGGACGGACTTGCAGAATAGCTGAGGACAGAGAGGGTGGGAGATGCGCTCGCAGCGACAAGGGATAGATGCATATGGAGGGCCATGATCGCCAACGCCATACGGTAGGGCACATGATGATGGTGACGATGACAAGTTCATAAATGCTTTATTCAAACTCCAAGGTAGTAAAAGCGCTTATATTTGATTTTATCAAGATTTTGCGCTATATAAATATTGTAATTAAAATATTGTAATTAAAAGTTTCCAGGTAGTGTTTCGTAATATGTATATTTTGATCATACACTTCCTCTGGAATTAATTTACTGTGTTTAATTGATTTTGATAAGATCATTCTTCTTCATCGTGTATATTATCTGATTTCATGAACTTAGTGTAAAAAGTCATAATTCTTTCCTACGGTTTCAAATTTTCTGCATAATGTTTTTGGATTGACACTTTGACTGCTTGCACCCAAAACATCTTGTGATTCACGTAGTCTCTCATGCTTTTGTGAACCGCTTATTGCTCTTGTGAGACGATGCACTGTACCAGTAATCATTCTTCTTCTTCTTCTTCTTCTTTACTATTATTATTATTATTATTATTATTATTATTATTATTATTATTATTATTATTATTATTATTATTTGTTGTTGTTGTTGTTAATTATTATTATTATTATTATTATCATCATCATCATCATCATCATCATCATTCATTCATCATCATATATATCATCATCATATTATTATTATTATTATTATTATTATTATTATTATTATTATTATTATTATTATTATTATTATTATTATTATTATTATCATTATTATCATCATCATTATTATCATTATCATTATCATCATTATTGTTGTTGTTGTTGTTAGTAGTTGTTGTACTAGTGGTAGAAGTAGTAGTTGTAATAATAGTACTAGTAGTAGTAGTATCGTTATAATCATTAACTCTTTCCTCTCGCTCATTCCTCGTAACCTCCGCCCATGAAAAATGGATTTGGTGTCAGAAGATCATTATACAGTTATACTATACTTTGTTGTCATATATCATTATCCTGTTATACTGTACTGTGTTGTTATGTATCATTATCCTGTTATACTGTGTTTTCATGTATCATTATCCTGTTATACTATACTGTGTTGTCATGTATCATTATCTTATTATACTATACTGTGTTATCATGTATCATTATCCTGTTATACTGTGTTGTCATGTACCATTATCCTGTTATACTGTACTGTGTTGTCATGTATCATTATCCTGTTATACTGTGTTGTCATGTATCATTATCCTGTTATACTATACTGTGTTGTCATTATCATTATCCTGTCATACTGTGTTGTCATGTACCATTATCCTGTTATACTGTGTTGTCATGTACCATTATCCTGTTATACATTACTGTGTTGTTATGTATCATTATCCTGTTATACTGTGTTGTCATGTATCATTATCCTGTTATACTATACTGTGTTGTCATGTATCATTATCCTATACTGTGTTGTCATGTATCATTATCCTGTTATACTGTGTTGTCATGTACATTATCCTGTTATATTACTGTGTTGTCATGTATCATTATCCTGTTTATACTGTGTTGTCATATATCATTATCCTGTTATACTATACTGTGTTGTCATGTATCATTATCCTGTTATACTATACTGTGTTGTCATGTATCAATTTTTACAGTAATACTGTGTTGTCATGTATCATTATCCTGTTATACTGTGTTGTCATGTATCATTATCCTGTTATACAATACTGTGTTGTCATGTATCATTATCCTGTTATACTGTGTTGTCATGTATCATTATCCTGTTATACTGTGTTGTCATGTATCATTATCCTGTTTATAACTGTGTTGTCATATATCATTATCCTGTTATACTATACTGTGTTGTCATTATCATTATCCTGTTATACATACTGTGTTGTCATGTATCATTATCCTGTTATACTATACTGTGTTGTATAATTATCATGTGTGTTGTCATGTATCATTATCCTGTTATACTGTGTTGTCATGTATCATTATCCTGTTATACTATACTGTGTTGTCATGTATCATTATCCTGTTATATACTGTGTTGTCATGTATCATTATCCTGTTATACATACTGTGTTGTCATGTATCATTATCCTGTTATACTATACTGTGTTGTCATGTATCATTATCCTGTTATACTATACTGTGTTGTCATGTATCATTATCCTGTTATACTGTGTTGTCATGTATCATTATCCTGTTATACTATACTGTGTTGTCATGTATCATTATCCTGTTATACTATCTGTGTTGTCATTGTATCATTATCCTGTTATACTATACTTGTTGTCATGTATCATTATCCTGTTATACTGTGTTGTCATGTATCATTATCCTGTTATACAATACTGTGTTGCCATGCATCATTATCCTGTTATACTGTGTTGTCATGTATCATTATCCTGTTATACTATACTGTGTTGTCATGCATCATTATCCTGTTATAATATACTTTGTTGTCATATATCCCTATCCTGTTATACAATATTATGTTGACATAGATCATTATCCTGTTACACAATACTATGTCACATAAATTATTATCCTGTAATACTATATTATACTATGTTGACTTAGATCATCATCCTGTTATACAATACCATGTTGACATAGATCATTATTCTGTTA
Source organism: Monoplex corrugatus (assembly GCA_030674185.1). Taxonomy (NCBI): domain Eukaryota; kingdom Metazoa; phylum Mollusca; class Gastropoda; order Littorinimorpha; family Ranellidae; genus Monoplex; species Monoplex corrugatus. The sequence continues at coordinate 2,077,028 of CM060306.1, forward strand.
TACAATACCATGTTGACATAGATCATTATCCTGTTATACAATACTATCGTGATATAGATCATTATCCTGTTATACAATATTATCCTGACATATATCATTATTCTGTTATATAATACCATGTTGACATAGATCATTATTCTGTTATACAATACTATGTTGACATAGATCATTATCCTGTTATACAATACTATGTTGACATAGATCATTATCCTGTTATACAATACCATGTTGACATAGATCATTATCCCGTTATACAATACCATGTTGACATAGATCATTATCCTGTTATACAATACCATGTTGACATAGATCATTATCCTGTTATACAATACCATGTTGACATAGATCATTATCCTGTTATACAATACTATCCTGACAATGATCATTATCCTGTTATACAATACCATGTTGACATAGATCATTATCCTGTTATACAATACCATGTTGACATAGATCATTATCCTGTTATACAATACTATGTTGACATAGATCATTATCCTGTTATACAATACCATGTTGACATAGATCATTATCCTGTTATACAATACCATGTTGACATAGATCATTATCCTGTTATACAATACCATGTTGACATAGATCATCATCCTGTTATACAATACCATGTTGACATAGATCATTATCCTGTTATACAATACTATCTTGACATAGATCATTATCCTGTTATACAATACCATGTTGACATAGATCATCATTCTGTTATACAATACCATGTTGACATAGATCATTATCCTGTTATACAATACTATGTTGACATAGATCATTATCCTGTTATACAATACCATGTTGACATAGATCATTATCCTGTTATACAATACCATGTTGACATAGATCATTATCCTGTTATACAATACTATGTTGACATAGATCATTATTCTGTTATACAATACCATGTTGACATAGATCATTATCCTGTTATACAATACTATGTTGACATAGATCATTATCCTGTTATACAATACCATGTTGACATAGATCATTATCCTGTTATACAATACTATGTTGACATAGATCATTATCCTGGTAGAAAGAAACTCTAGGGAGAGCTAGACAACAGAAGGTCTTCAGAGAAGTAACCCCCTTTAGACAAGTGTTTCGGCCTGAATTCCTTACACTCTCGGGGGGCCGGGCCACATCCAGGTCATGACTCCTGGATGCCCTTCTGCTGTTGTCTATTTTTTTTTTTTTTTCCCACGCCGGGGATCGAACCTGGGCGATTCTGCGCTTCAGAACTGCGGTACGCGGTTTTACCAATGTGCTAACGGGGCACACATCATCTGTAGGGAATTTAATCCTTATGAAGTTCACTTTTTTGGTTCCTCCTTGCCCAGATCCAGCTTGAGCTCCTTTCTGCTGCCTCTGCCATCGCTTTAAGGGCTCTAGTCCTCTTCTTCCCAGAAATGGCGAGTTGTTTCATGAGATCATAAGCGGAGGTGCACACAAACCCTCTTGCCCCGACCTCTATGGCGAAGATTTTGACCCGCAGACCTGCTTTCTTCAGGGTGCTGGCAAGACCGGCGTATTTTTCGGTCTTGTAGATATGTGCTTCTTCCATTCTGCTTTCGTATGGCACAGTGAGTTCTATCAGAATCACTTGTTTCGAGGAGTCAGAGTGGAGAGCGATGTCTGGTCTCATGCCTGTCTTGCTGATGACATCTGGGTAATTTCTCCACTCTGGGAGGTCTGCTGTACACTCCCAGTCGACTGCTCCATCCAGAAGACCCTTTGGCAATGTGCTGGTTGTCATAGCCCTTTCGGGCCAGACCTGTTTCCCTCCTGCTTTGTAGAACGTTGTCATAGCAATTGGTGCGTTTGGGGTCATGGTTTTTTCGCTAACCACATCTGTGATCACTTTCAGAACTTGGTTGTGCCTCCATGTATACCTTCCTTGGGCTAGCGCTACTTTGCAAGAGCTTAGGACATGTTCCACTGTTTGTTTCTTCTGACAGAGCGGACATGCTGGGTCGTCTGCTTTCCCCCATTTCACTAAGTTTGCATTCGAGGGGAGCAGGTCATATACAGATCTGAGGACGAAGCTTATCCTTAGAGGAGCCATGTGCCACATATCGTTCCAGCTGAGACTTCTTTGGAGTGCACTGTCCCATGTTGTCCATTGCCCCTGTTGACCTTGCTGGACTGCCTTCTGCACTCTTTTGACATCTTCTTCTTCCTTCAACTCCTGTATGATCATGTCTCTTTTTTCCTTCCCTTTGGCTTTGGACCACCACTGCATTTTTGTTGCTCCCAGTCCCTGTCTGTTGGTTTGCGTGTGTCCAATTATTTCTTTGATGCTGAGGTTTCTCTTGGCATTGTTTACAGCCTCTTGGACTTTCCACTTTCTGCCAGTTCTCAGCTTTGGATGAACTGCTCTCACGATATTGTCCTCCGATTCCTCCAGCATGCTCAACAGTCTTGCTTTTCCAACTTTGTATTCCTCCACTATGGATTTCAGAGGTAGCTTCAGCATTGCTTGACGACAGTAGAATGCAACATCAGTGAGACCAGGTGGGACACCGAGCCATTTTCTTGTGTATTTGTTGATTTTGGCTTCCATTGCTTCGACTGTGCTGGTGCAAATGTCATAGATTAGCAGTGGCCACAGCAGCTTTGGTATCAGCATGAACTGTAGACACCAGACTTTGTATTTGCCTGGCAGTCCGCAGTTATCTATTTTCTTCAGGCCTTCTTCTGCTGTTTGCTTGGTTTCACATCCCCTTTGTGTGTCTTTCAGGGAGTCATCATACCATCTTCCGAGACTTTTTACTGGCTCTTCTGTGACAGTGGGGATGGCTTGGTTGGCTACCATGAATTTGACTGAATCTGCCACTTTTCCTTTTCGCAGTGAGAGACTTCGGGATTTCTTAGGTTTGAACCTCATTCTTGAAGAGGCCACCAGCTCATCCAGCTGCTTTATGATTTGGTGTGTCTCTTCCTCATCCGTGGACAAGACTGTTGTGTCATCCATGAAAGCTTTCAGAGGAGGCATCTGGTATCCATCTCCCAGATTCACTGGACCTGAACTCTTCATTGCAGCTTTCAAGATGACTTCCATTGCCAACACGAACAGTATGGGAGAGATTGCACAGCCCATTGCAATGCCCACCTCTAGGTCTATCCAGTCCGTGGTGTATTCTTTGGTAGAGAACCGCATTGAGAACCCTTGGAAATACTTCCTCAGCATTGTTCGGATGTTTTCTGGGATGTGATACATTTCAAGAGCCAGCTGGATCATATCGTGTGGAACTGATCCATATGCATTCGCCAGATCAAGCCAAACTACGTCAATGTCTCTCTTCTCTGTTCTTGCTTTTTGGATGGCATCCCAAATCAACGTGGCATGTTCCAAGCATCCAGGCATTCCTGGTATGCCTCCCTTTTGGACTGACATATCCAGATACTTGTTTTCAGTCAGGTATTTTGTCAATCTTGCTGCCATAACAGAGAAGAAGATTTTCCCCTCGACGTTCAGAAGTGATATTGGCCTGAACTGATTGATGCTGCTGGAGTTCTGCTCCTTCGGAATGTACACTCCTTCAGCTCTCATCCATTGGTCGCTGATCTTCTGGTTCCTCCATGCTGATCGAATCATCTTGTGGAGCCACTCGAGCACTTTTGGGCATTTCTTGTAGAGCAGGTATGGTATTCCGTTTGGTCCAGGTGCTGGCTTGGCTCTGGCTTTCTTTACTACGTTCTTCACTTCATCCAGTGTTGGTGGTTTGTTATTGAATTTTCCTTCTGGCGCTGCAGGCCAAACCAGATTCTGGATTTCAAGTGGTGCCTCGCGCTGAGAATCGGAATATGTTTCCCTGAGATGCTGCTCTAGGGTTTCCTTGCCCACTGTGAGAGTCCCTGATTTGGGTTGTTCAAACAGCTTTCTTGCAAAGTCAAAGGGATCTTTGAAGAAACGATCTTGAGTCTTCTTCTTTTTGCTCTTTCTTCGCCTTGCTGATTCCACTTTGCTGAGAGCATTGTGTTTGGCCTTCAGATCTTTCCAGAGTTCCAGGAGCCCTTGCTTCTCGAATTCTGAGGCAGTTTTCATTCGCTTTTTAAGCTTCCTTTTCTCCCTCCGGATGCTCTCCATCTGTTGCTGTCTTCTGGATTTCTGGGGAGGCGTTTTTGTCTTTGGCTGCTTCACTCCATAAGTGTCCCTGCAGATAGAGTATATGATGTCTCCGTATGTGTCAAGTTTGTGTTCCAGCGTACTGTTCCCTATTAGCGCATTCAGCTTAAGGACAAGTTCCTCATCTAATTTCTCCCATTGTTCTTTTGCACCGGCAGGCGGCAAATTGAGTTTTCCACGTTTGGCGTTAAGAGCTTGTGCAAAATCCGCATCAGAACCGTCAGCGTGGATGTCCTTGGCACTATGGTTTAATTCCTGGCCTTGGTCATCCAACGTCTCACCTGCTATCGCAGTGCGCTGCTGCTGGTTCGTATGTGTCTTCAAACAGCCCATTTTTGTCCTGTGGATCTTCATGCCGCGTTTGGTGGTGAATCTCCTTCCACACGCACACGGAAATTCCAACTGGTCATTAATCATGGTCCGTTGTGCGTTTCCAGTCGTGATGGAGTCAGTGCCGATGGATTCATCATTCTCTCCCCCTTTCGGTGAATCCTGGGAGCATCTTTCATTTGGAAAACTCGTGGCATGTTATCAAAGGCAAGGTGGGAAGCCAACCCACAAAGCCCGCAGATCTAGTCTTTCCCAGTGTCCTTCGGTCTTTCCCGAATGTCCTCCGAACTATTCCCGGAAGTCAATGGACTGACCATGTGCAGGTAGAAAGAAACTCTAGGGAGAGCTAGACAACAGAAGGTCTTCAGAGAAGTAACCCCCTTTAGACAAGTGTTTCGGCCCTGAATTCCTTACACTCTCGGGGGGCCGGGCCACATCCAGGTCATGACTCCTGGATGCCCTTCTGCTGTTGTCTATTTTTTTTTTTTTTTTCCCACGCCGGGGATCGAACCTGGGCGATTCTGCGCTTCAGAACTGCGGTACGCGGTTTTACCAATGTGCTAACGGGGCACACATCATCTGTAGGGAATTTAATCCTTATGAAGTTCACTTTTTTGGTTCCTCCTTGCCCAGATCCAGCTTGAGCTCCTTTCTGCTGCCTCTGCCATCGCTTTAAGGGCTCTAGTCCTCTTCTTCCCAGAAATGGCGAGTTGTTTCATGAGATCATAAGCGGAGGTGCCCACAAACCCTCTTGCCCCGACCTCTATGGCGAAGATTTTGACCCGCAGACCTGCTTTCTTCAGGGTGCTGGCAAGACCGGCGTATTTTTCGGTCTTGTAGATATGTGCTTCTTCCATTCTGCTTTCGTATGGCACAGTGAGTTCTATCAGAATCACTTGTTTCGAGGAGTCAGAGTGGAGAGCGATGTCTGGTCTCATGCCTGTCTTGCTGATGACATCTGGGTAATTTCTCCACTCTGGGAGGTCTGCTGTACACTCCCAGTCGACTGCTCCATCCAGAAGACCCTTTGGCAATGTGCTGGTTGTCATAGCCCTTTCGGGCCAGACCTGTTTCCCTCCTGCTTTGTAGAACGTTGTCATAGCAATTGGTGCGTTTGGGGTCATGGTTTTTTCGCTAACCACATCTGTGATCACTTTCAGAACTTGGTTGTGCCTCCATGTATACCTTCCTTGGGCTAGCGCTACTTTGCAAGAGCTTAGGACATGTTCCACTGTTTGTTTCTTCTGACAGAGCGGACATGCTGGGTCGTCTGCTTTCCCCCATTTCACTAAGTTTGCATTCGAGGGGAGCAGGTCATATACAGATCTGAGGACGAAGCTTATCCTTAGAGGAGCCATGTGCCACATATCGTTCCAGCTGAGACTTCTTTGGAGTGCACTGTCCCATGTTGTCCATTGCCCCTGTTGACCTTGCTGGACTGCCTTCTGCACTCTTTTGACATCTTCTTCTTCCTTCAACTCCTGTATGATCATGTCTCTTTTTTCCTTCCCTTTGGCTTTGGACCACCACTGCATTTTTGTTGCTCCCAGTCCCTGTCTGTTGGTTTGCGTGTGTCCAATTATTTCTTTGATGCTGAGGTTTCTCTTGGCATTGTTTACAGCCTCTTGGACTTTCCACTTTCTGCCAGTTCTCAGCTTTGGATGAACTGCTCTCACGATATTGTCCTCCGATTCCTCCAGCATGCTCAACAGTCTTGCTTTTCCAACTTTGTATTCCTCCACTATGGATTTCAGAGGTAGCTTCAGCATTGCTTGACGACAGTAGAATGCAACATCAGTGAGACCAGGTGGGACACCGAGCCATTTTCTTGTGTATTTGTTGATTTTGGCTTCCATTGCTTCGACTGTGCTGGTGCAAATGTCATAGATTAGCAGTGGCCACAGCAGCTTTGGTATCAGCATGAACTGTAGACACCAGACTTTGTATTTGCCTGGCAGTCCGCAGTTATCTATTTTCTTCAGGCCTTCTTCTGCTGTTTGCTTGGTTTCACATCCCCTTTGTGTGTCTTTCAGGGAGTCATCATACCATCTTCCGAGACTTTTTACTGGCTCTTCTGTGACAGTGGGGATGGCTTGGTTGGCTACCATGAATTTGACTGAATCTGCCACTTTTCCTTTTCGCAGTGAGAGACTTCGGGATTTCTTAGGTTTGAACCTCATTCTTGAAGAGGCCACCAGCTCATCCAGCTGCTTTATGATTTGGTGTGTCTCTTCCTCATCCGTGGACAAGACTGTTGTGTCATCCATGAAAGCTTTCAGAGGAGGCATCTGGTATCCATCTCCCAGATTCACTGGACCTGAACTCTTCATTGCAGCTTTCAAGATGACTTCCATTGCCAACACGAACAGTATGGGAGAGATTGCACAGCCCATTGCAATGCCCACCTCTAGGTCTATCCAGTCCGTGGTGTATTCTTTGGTAGAGAACCGCATTGAGAACCCTTGGAAATACTTCCTCAGCATTGTTCGGATGTTTTCTGGGATGTGATACATTTCAAGAGCCAGCTGGATCATATCGTGTGGAACTGATCCATATGCATTCGCCAGATCAAGCCAAACTACGTCAATGTCTCTCTTCTCTGTTCTTGCTTTTTGGATGGCATCCCAAATCAACGTGGCATGTTCCAAGCATCCAGGCATTCCTGGTATGCCTCCCTTTTGGACTGACATATCCAGATACTTGTTTTCAGTCAGGTATTTTGTCAATCTTGCTGCCATAACAGAGAAGAAGATTTTCCCCTCGACGTTCAGAAGTGATATTGGCCTGAACTGATTGATGCTGCTGGAGTTCTGCTCCTTCGGAATGTACACTCCTTCAGCTCTCATCCATTGGTCGCTGATCTTCTGGTTCCTCCATGCTGATCGAATCATCTTGTGGAGCCACTCGAGCACTTTTGGGCATTTCTTGTAGAGCAGGTATGGTATTCCGTTTGGTCCAGGTGCTGACTTGGCTCTGGCTTTCTTTACTACGTTCTTCACTTCATCCAGTGTTGGTGGTTTGTTATTGAATTTTCCTTCTGGCGCTGCAGGCCAAACCAGATTCTGGATTTCAAGTGGTGCCTCGCGCTGAGAATCGGAATATGTTTCCCTGAGATGCTGCTCTAGGGTTTCCTTGCCCACTGTGAGAGTCCCTGATTTGGGTTGTTCAAACAGCTTTCTTGCAAAGTCAAAGGGATCTTTGAAGAAACGATCTTGAGTCTTCTTCTTTTTGCTCTTTCTTCGCCTTGCTGATTCCACTTTGCTGAGAGCATTGTGTTTGGCCTTCAGATCTTTCCAGAGTTCCAGGAGCCCTTGCTTCTCGAATTCTGAGGCAGTTTTCATTCGCTTTTTAAGCTTCCTTTTCTCCCTCCGGATGCTCTCCATCTGTTGCTGTCTTCTGGATTTCTGGGGAGGCGTTTTTGTCTTTGGCTGCTTCACTCCATAAGTGTCCCTGCAGATAGAGTATATGATGTCTCCGTATGTGTCAAGTTTGTGTTCCAGCGTACTGTTCCCTATTAGCGCATTCAGCTTAAGGACAAGTTCCTCATCTAATTTCTCCCATTGTTCTTTTGCACCGGCAGGCGGCAAATTGAGTTTTCCACGTTTGGCGTTAAGAGCTTGTGCAAAATCCGCATCAGAACCGTCAGCGTGGATGTCCTTGGCACTATGGTTTAATTCCTGGCCTTGGTCATCCAACGTCTCACCTGCTATCGCAGTGCGCTGCTGCTGGTTCGTATGTGTCTTCAAACAGCCCATTTTTGTCCTGTGGATCTTCATGCCGCGTTTGGTGGTGAATCTCCTTCCACACGCACACGGAAATTCCAACTGGTCATTAATCCTGTTATACAGTGGGGTATTGTATAACAGAATATCGATCATTATTCTGTTATACAATACCATGTTGACATAGATCATTATCCTGTTATACAATATCATTTTGACATAGATCATTATCCTGTTATACAATACTATCCTGACATAGATCATCATCCTGTTATACAATACTGTCCTGACATAGATCATTATCCTGTTATACAATACCATGTTGACATAGATCATTATCCAGTTGACATAGATCATTATCCTGTTATACAATAATATGTTGACATAGATCATTATCCTGTTATACAATGTCATGTTGACATAGATCATTATCCTGTTATACAATATCATGTTGACATAGATCATTATCCTGTTATACAATACTATGTTGACATAGATCATTATCCTGTTATACAATATCATGTTGACATAGATCATTATCCTGTTATACAATACTATGTTGACATAGATCATTATCCTGTTATACAATACCATGTTGACATAGATCATTATCCTGTTATACAATACTATGTTGACATAGATCATTATCCTGTTATACAATACTATGTTGACATAGATCATTATCCTGTTAT
>CM060306.1:2090909-2108409 GCA_030674185.1 Monoplex corrugatus
ACAGGAATGGTATAGTGACTGGTATAGAACAGACAGGAATGGTATAGTGACTGGTATAGAACAGACAGGAATGGTATAGTGACTGGTATAGGACAGACAGGAATGGTATAGTGACTGGTATAGAACAGACAGGAATGGTATAGTGACTGGTATAGAACAGACAGGAATGGTATAGTGACTGGTATAGAACAGACAGGAATGGTATAGTGACTGGTATAGAACAGACAGGAATGGTATAGTGACTGGCATAGAACAGACAGGAATGGTATAGTGACTGGTATAGGACAGACAGGAATGGTATAGTGACTGGTATAGAACAGACAGGAATGGTATAGTGACTGGTATAGGACAGACAGGAATGGTATAGTGACTGTATAGAACAGACAGGAATGGTATAGAACAGACAGGAATGGTGTAGTGACTGGTATAGAACAGACAGGAATGGTATAGAACAGACAGGAATGGTATAGTGACTGGTATAGAACAGACAGGAATGGTATAGTGACTGGTATAGAACAGACAGGAATGGTATAGTGACTGGTATAGAACTGACAGGAATGGTATAGTGACTGGTATAGAACAGACAGGAATGGTATAGTGACTGGTATAGAACAGACAGGAATGGTATAGTGACTGGTATAGAACAGACAGAATGGTATAGAACAGACAGGAATGGTATAGAACAGACAGGAATGGTATAGAACAGACAGGAATGGTATAGAACAGACAGGAATGGTATAGTGACTGGCATAGAACAGACTGAAGTGGAGGATCTTCATTGCTGCCCTTCATGACGATAGCAAAATGGACAGTAAGTAAGTAAACAAGTGACACATTGTTGTCGTCATGGTATTAACAAGAAATGTTGCTGAGAAAACATGTAGAATTGTTAATGTTGTTGTCATATTATTAACATGAAGTGTTGCTACTTGAATAAATAAGACAAAAAAGTGATTGTTATTGTATTGACATGAAGTGATCTAAGAAATAAATAACAGAGAATTGTTATCATTGTTTTGGTACTAAGATAAAATGTAGTTACCTGAATGAATAACGTAGGGCTGTTATTGTTGTTTCTATTGTATCAACATGAAATGTTGCTAGGTAAAAAATAACAAGTAGTTGTTATTGTTGTTATTATTGTACTCAACGTGTTCTGTTGTAGTTGTCGTTGTTATAGATGTATTTAGATAAAGTGTTGCAAAGTAAATACATGAGAAATGTTATCATTATGGTATTAACGTAAACGGTTGGTAAGTGAATGAATGACAGAGAAATGTTATTGCTGTGAGAATATTGACATAAAGCGCTGCTATATGAATGAATAATAGAGAAATGTTCTTGTTGTTATGGTATTAACACAAAGTGTTGCAAAGGGAATCAATAACAGAGACTCGTAACATTGTACATGTAGTTGTCAGGGTAATAACATAAGTGTTGGTAACATTGTACATGTAGTTGTCAGGGTAATAATATAAGTGTTGGTAACATTGTACATGTAGTTGTCAGGGTAATAATATAAGTGTTGGTAACATTGTACATGTAGTTGTCAGGTAATAATATCAGTGTTGGTAACATTGTACATGTAGTTGTCAGGGTAATAATATCAGTGTTGCTGTCTTACAGGACTGGAACTGCTCATGGTGTCCTGAGCCCAGGGGATGTTTCCTGTCCCGTCATGAGTACTCCATGTACATTATGCATATGGACCATCCGTAAGTGTTGTCTGTCCGTCTGTCTGTCTGTCTGTTTTGTCTGTCTGTCTGTCTGTTTGTCAGTCTGTCTGTCTGTCTGTTTCTATATCTGTTTCTCTGTAACTTGTTTATCTGCTTATCTGGCTGTCTGTCTGTCTGTCTGTCTGTTTGTCAGTCTGTCTGTCTGTCTGTTTCTATGTCTGTTTCTCTGTAACTTTGTTTATCTGCTTATCTGCTGTCTGTCTGTCTGTCTGTCTGTCTGTTTGTCAGTCTGTGTGTCTGTCTGTTTCTATGTCTGTTTCTCTGTAACTTTGTTTATCTGCTTATCTGCTGTCTGTCTGTCTGTTTGTCAGTCTGTCTGTCTGTCTGTTTCTATGTCTGTTTCTCTGTAACTTTGTTTATATACTTATCTGCTGTCTGTCTGTCTGTTTGTCTGTCTGTTTGTCTCTTTCTATGTCTGTTTCTCTGTAACTTTGTTTATATACTTATCTGCTGTCTGTCTGTCTGTTGTCGTTTGTCAGTCTGTCTGTCTCTTTCTATGTCTGTTTCTCTGTAACTTTGTTTATCTGCTTATCTGTTTTCTATCTGTCTCTTTTCCTTTCTCTATCTCTGTCAGCCTCCCCCCCCCCCCCCCCTTTCTCTCTGACTCTGTCTCTTTCTCTGCCTGGCTGGCTGGCTGTCTGTCTCTGTCTGTCTGACTGTCTGTCTGTCTGACTGTCTGTCTTCTCTCTGTCTCTTTCTCTCTCGTTTGTTCTCTCTATCTGTCTCTCTGTCTGTCTATATTTCTGTCTGTCTCTCTCCCCCTCCCTCTCTCCCTCCCCTCTCTCTTTCTTTCATTGACTGTGTATTTGATAATGTTTATAGTTGATGAAAATGATTTGTGGTAAATTCCTTCTGGTTGTAATTGATATTGTTTATCCATTTGCTGACACCATTGTTCAGCAAAGCCAGAACAAGATTGAGGCAGCCGAGATGTGGTTTCTAAGAAGAATGTTGAGAGTTCTTTGGACAGCAAAGAAAACAAACGAGACAGTCTTGAGGGAGGCAGACACAAGAAGATCATTGATAAGGAAGATTAGGAAAAGACGGGCAACATTTATAGGCCATTTTATGAGGAAGGGGGAATTGGAGCACCTGGTCACAACAGGAAAGCTGGAGAGAAAGAGAGCACCAGGTAGACCCAGGGAGAAAATATTGGACGGATTTGCAGAGTGGCTGAGGACAGAGAGGGTGGAAGATGTACTTGAGGCAACAAGAGATAGAAACAGATGTGTATGGAGGGCTATGATCGCCAACGCCATGCAACAGGGCACATGATGATGATGATGATGATGATGATGATGATGATGATGATGATGATGATGATGATGATGATGGTGATGATGATGATGATGATGATGATGATGACGATGATGATGATGATGGTGTGTCTGTGTGCAGAATACGCAAGTTATGTCATCACCTGATCTCCAGACGATGGTTTGACAACACTGTGCTGTTCTTCATTGCCCTGAACTGTATCACTCTGGCCATGGAGAGACCTGATATACCTCCTGATAGTACTGTGAGTGTCTGTTTGTCTGTGTGTCTGTGTGTGTGTCTGTGTGTCTGTCTGTGTGTCTGTCTGTGTGTCTGTCTGTGTGTCTGTCTGTGTGTCTGTCTGCGTGTCTGTCTGTGTGTCTGTCTGTGTGTCTGTCTGTTTGTCTGTCTGTGTGTCTGTCTGTGTGTCTGTCTGCGTGTCTGTCTGTGTGTCTGTCTGTGTGTCTGTCTGTCTTAATGGTTTGACAACACTGTGCTGTTCTTCATTGCCCTGAACTGTATCACTCTGGCCATGGAGAGACCTGATATACCTCTGATAGTACTGTGAGTGTCTGTCTGTGTGTGTGTGTGTCTGTTGTCTGTGTGTCTGTCTGTGTGTCTGTGTGCGTGTCTATCTGTGTGTTTGTCTGTCTGTCTGTCTGTCTTCATGTTTTGACAATACTGTGCTGTTCTTCATTGCCCTGAACTGTATCACTCTGGCCATGGAGAGACCTGATATACCTCCTGATAGTACTGTGAGTGTCTGTCTGTGTGTCTGTCTGTGTGTCTGTCTGTCTGTCTATGTGTCTGTCTGTGTGTCTGTCTGTCTTCATAGTTTGACAACACTGTGCTGTTCTTCATTGCCCTGAACTGTATCACTCTGGCCATGGAGAGACCTGATATACCTCCTGATAGTACTGTGAGTGTCTGTCTGTGTGTGTGTGTCTGTTGTCTGTGTGTGTGTGTGTCTGTGTGTCTGTCTGCCTATCTTTATCTCCCTATCTGTCCGTCTGTCTGCCTGTCTGTCTTTGTTTCCCTGTCTCCCTGTCTGCCTGTCTATCTTTGTCTCCCTTTCTCGCTATATGCCTGTGTATCTTCATATCCCTGTCTCCTGTCTGTGTATATCTACCTGTCTCCTTGTCTATCTGTATCTCCCTGCTTACCTATGTCTCCATCTCTCCCTATCTGTCTGTTTCCCTGTCTGTCTCTCAGGCTGGGGAACTCTCCTCGGATCAGAGGATTTCCGAGATTTTTCAAAGCGACTTCCGAGAAAAAGAAAACGGGTCCGAGAAAAAAAAAAAAAAACCGCCGAAGAAAAAAAAATCGTGAAGGACTTGATCACTCCGCGTCCATTACCGTTCCGTATCCAGTATTTCCAGTCCAGGTTTTCATCAGACCATTTTTCAAGGCAGTGCCTCCCGCGGTTGTGAGGGTATTTCCGCGTGTTTTATGAAACTGTTGCCGAAGCGGGCGCATCAATTTGTGAACACGATTTTCGCAGCCATTTTCTGCATGTTTCACATGAGTAACGCTTCAGCAGAGTCTACGATCGGCAAAATGTCGTGCGTATCACGCATCGTAAATCGTGGCGAGACGTTTGACGAAAGATCAATTAGCAACAAATGGAGATGGAACTGGATTGAAAAGTCAACAAAAGTGGCAGGTTACGATCAGCGAGTTTCAACTTGCGTTCGCAAAGTGAACAAGGCTGGAGAGGCCACAAGTCAGTATGGAAACAAGCAGCAAAGGACCACAAGAGAGGCCAAGATGTGCAAGTGGATCTGTGGCTGACCCCCCCCCCCCCCTCCTACCAAAACAAAACAGGCTTCTCTTGCCAGTTTTTTTTTTAAATAGTGTACTTATAACCTTTTTTGTCCCCTGTTGTCTTACCATGCTGTGTGAAAAGATAGTGAGTGTTGACTATGATAAGTATAAACTGTTTCCATTAATTTGACTTTGAATAAGTTTGAGGGTGATGCATCATTAGTAGAGGAACTACCTATTTATGGGGCTCAGATGTTTTTAGTTTGGTTTCTTTGCATGCCACATGGTAATTGTCTATCACGAGAGGCCACGAAAGGGTCTTCAAAAATGCTCGAATTCAATTTCGGCCCCTGGATCCCGGCCTATTTTTCAGAGATTTTTTGGATCACCTGTTCCCCAGCCTGGTCTCTGTTTCCCTGTCTGTCTCTACCTCCCTGTCTATCTCTACCTCCCTGTCTATCTCTATCTCCATGTCTACCTCTACCTCCATGTCTGCCTCTACCTCCCTGTCTGTCTCTACCTCCATGTCTACCTCTACCTCCATGTCTATCTCTACCTCCATGTCTATCTCTACCTCCACGTCTATCTCTACCTCCATGTCTACCTCTACCTCCATGTCTGTCTCTACCTCCATGTCTGTCTCTACCTCCATGTCTATCTCTACCTCCACGTCTGTCTCTACCTCCCTGTCTGTCTCTACCTCCATGTCTACCTCTACCTCCATGTGTATATCTACCTCCATGTCTATCTCTACCTCCATGTCTGTCTCTACCTCCCTGTCTGTCTCTACCTCCATGTCTACCTCTACCTCCATGTGTATATCTACCTCCATGTCTATCTCTACCTCCATGTCTGTCTCTACCTCCATGTCTATCTCTACCTCCCTGTCTGTCTCTACCTCCATGTGTATCTCTACCTCCATGTCTGTCTCTCTACCTCCATGTCTGTCTCTACCTCCCTGTTTGTCTCTACCTCCCTGTCTGTCTCTACCTCCCTGTCTGTCTCTACCTCCATGTATATCTCTACCTCCATGTCTGTCTCTACCTCCATGTCTATCTCTACCTCCATGTCTGTCTCTACCTCCATGTCTATCTCTACCTCCCTGTCTGTCTCTACATCCATGTCTATCTCTACCTCCCTGTCTGTCTCTACCTCCATGTCTACCTCTACCTCCATGTCTATCTCTACCTCCATGTGTATCTCTACATCCATGTCTATTCTACCTCCCTGTCTGTCTCTACTCCATGTTACCTCTACCTCCATGTCTTCTCTACCTCCATTGTCTATCTGAGTATCTACCTCCATGTCTGTCTCTACCTCCATGTCTATCTCTACCTCCCTGTCTGTCTCTACCTCCATGTCTATCTCTACCTCCAGTGTATCTCTACTCACTGTCTGTCTCTACCTCCATGTCTATTCTCACCTCCATGTCTATCTCTACCTCCATGTCTGTCTCTACCTCCATGTCTATCTCTACCTCCCATGTGTATCTCTACCTCCATGTCTATCTCTACCTCCATGTCTGTCTCTACCTCCATGTCTGTCTCTACCTCCATGTCTATCTCTACCTCCATGTCTGTCTCTACCTCCATGTCTATCTCTACCTCCATGTCTATCTCTACCTCCATGTCTATCTCTACCTCCATGTCTACCTCTACCTCCATGTCTATCTTCTACCTCCATGTTTATTTCTACCTCCCTGTCTATTCTACCTCCATGTCTACCTCTACCTCCATGTCTACCTCTACCTCCATGTCTACCTCTACCTCCCTGTCTGTCTCTACCTCCATGTCTGTCTCTACCTCCATGTCTATTCTACTTCCATGTCTGTCTCTACCTCCATGTCTATCTCTACCTCCATGTCTACCTCTACCTCCATGTCTATCACTCCTCCTCCATGTCTGTCTCTACCTCCATGTCTATCTCTACCTCCATGTCTGATCTCTACCTCCCTGTCTATCTCTACCTCCATGTCTGTCTCTACCTCCCTGTCTATCTCTACCTCCATGTCTGTCTCTACCTCCCTGTCTATCTCTACCTCCATGTCTATCTCTACCTCCATGTCTATCTCTACCTCCATGTCTGTCTCTACCTCCATGTCTATCTCTACCTCCATGTCTATCTCTACCTCTATGTCTCTACCTCCCTGTCTATCTCTACCTCCATGTCTGTCTCTACTTCCATGTCTATCTCTACCTCCATGTCTACCTCTACCATCCTGTCTATCTCTACCTCCATGTCTGTCTCTACCTCATGTTCTCTACCTCCCTGTCTATCTCTACCTCCATGTCTGCTTCTACCTCCCTATCTCTACCTCCATGTCTGTCTCTACCTCTATGTCTATCACTACCCTCCCATGTCTATTCTTCTCACCTCCATGTCTATCTCTACCTCCATGTCTACCTCTACCTCCATGTCTATCTCTACCTCCATGTCTACCTCTACCTCCATGTCTGTCTCTACCTCCATGTCTGTATCTACCTCCTGTTTACCTCTACCTCCATGTCTATCTTCTACCTCCATGTCTATTTCTACCTCCCTGTCTATCTTCTACCTCCATGTCTATCCTCTACCTCCATGTCTATCCTCTACCTCCATGTCTGTCTCTACCTCTATGTCTATCTCTACCTCCATGTCTGTCTCTACCTCCTTGTCTGTCTCTACCTCCATGTCTACCTCTACCTCCATGTGTATATTTACCTCCATGTCTATCTCTACCTCCATGTCTGTCTCTACCTCCATGTCTACCTCTACCTCCATGTCTATCTCTACCTCCATGTCTATCTCTACCTCCCTGTCTGTCTCTACCTCCCTGTCTGTCTCTACCTCCATGTCTACCTCTACCTCCATGTCTATCTCTACCTCCATATGTATCTCTACCTCCATGTCTATCTCTACCTCCCTGTCTGTCTCTACCTCCATGTCTACCTCTACCTCCATGTCTATCTCTACCTCCATGTGTATCTGAGTATCTCAACCTCCCTGTCTGTCTATACCTCCATGTCTATCTCTTCCTCCCTGTCTGTCTCTACCTCCATGTCTACCTCTACCTCCATGTGCATCTCTACCTCACTGTCTGTCTCTACCTCCATGTCTATCTCTACCTCCATGTCTATCTCTACCTCCATGTCTGTCTCTACCTCCATGTCTATCTCTACCTCCATGTGTATCTCTACCTCCATGTCTATCTCTACCTCCATGTCTGTCTCTACCTCCATGTCTATCTCTACCTCCATGTCTGTCTCTACCTCCATGTCTATCTCTACCTCCATGTCTGTCTCTACCTCCATGTGTATCTCTACCTCCATGTCTACCTCTACCTCCATGTCTGTCTCTACCTCCATGTCTATCTCTACCTCCATGTCTATCTCTACCTCCATGTCTATCTCTACCTCCATGTCTACATCTACCTCCATGTCTACCTCTACCTCCATGTCTACCTCTACCTCCATGTCTGTCTCTACCTCCATGTCTGTCTCTACCTCCCTGTTTACCTCTACCTCCATGTCTATTTCTACCTCCATGTCTATTTCTACCTCCCTGTCTATTTCTACCTCCATGTCTACCTCTACCTCCATGTCTACCTCTACCTCCATGTCTGTCTCTACCTCCATGTCTATCACTACCTCCCTGTCTATCTCTACCTCCATGTCTGTCTCTACTTCCTGTCTATCTCTACCTCCATGTCTGTCTCTACATCCATGTCTGTCTCTACCTCCCTGTCTATCTCTACCTCCCTGTCTATCTCTACCTCCATGTCTATCTCTACCTCCATGTCTGTCTCTACCTCCCTGTCTATCTCTACTTCCATGTCTGTCTCTACCTCCATGTCTATCTCTACCTCCATGTCTGTCTCTACCTCCATGTCTGTCTCTACCTCCCTGTCTATCTCTACCTCCATGTCTGTCTCTACCTCCATGTCTGTCTCTACCTCCCTGTCTGTCTCTACCTCCATGTCTACCTCTACCTCCATGTCTGTCTCTACCTCCCTGTCTATCTCTACCTCCATGTCTGTCTCTACCTCCCTGTCTATCTCTACCTCCATGTCTATCTCTACCTCCATGTCTCCTTGTCTATCTCTGTCTCTCTCTCTCTCCGTCTCCATGTATACGTGTCTGTCTCCCTGTCTACCTCCCTGTTTCCCTATCTCTGTCTCCCTGTCTCCGTCTGTCTCCCTGTCTCTTTGTTCGCCTTTGTTTCCCTATCTTCCTATTTCTGTCTCCTTGCCTCCATGTCTGTTTCTGTCTTCTTGTCTCCCTGTCTATCTGTCTATCTCTGTCTCTGTGTGACCCTTCACCCTATGTCTGTCTCAGTCTCGATGTCTCTGTCTCATATAATTATGTCTCCCTGTCATGCTATCTCCCTGTCTCCCGCATTGTCATACACACATGCAAATACACACACATCTACCTGTAACACGAACACGCAGAGACAGAAACACGCACTCACACCTACTCACACGCGCACGCGCGAACACACACACACACACACACACACACACACACACACACACACACACACACACACACACACACACACACACACACACACACACAAGGACAGACTGACAGAGATAAAGATAGAGAGTGAGAGAGAAAGAGAGAGATGGGGAAAGAGGAAAGATGGAAGGGGAGAGAGAAATGCTCTTATTGACTCTGTGTGTGTGTGTGTGAGTGTGTGTGTGTGTGTGTGTGTCTGTGTGTGTATGTGTGTGTGTGTGTGCGTGCGTGCGTGTGTGTGTGTGTGTGTGTGTGTCTATGCGTGTGTCTGTGTGTCTGTGTGTGTGCTGTATTTCAGGAGAGACGGTTCCTGACCTATGCTAACTACGTGTTCACTGTTGTCTTCACTATTGAGATGCTGGTCAAGGTAAACACTCTTCATTTTACACACTCTTCTTTATGGGTAAAACACACAGCTTGTGTGTGTGTGTGTGTGTGTGTGTGTGTGTGTGTGTGTGTGTGTGTGTGTGTGTGTGTGTGTGTGTATGTGTGTGTGTGTGTGTGTGTGTGTGTGTGTGTGTGTGTGTGTGTGTGTGTGTGTGTGTGTGTGAGATGCTGGTCAAGGTAAACACTTCATTTTTCACATTCTTCTTTATGGGTAAAACACACAGCTTGTGTGTGTGTGTGTGTGTGTGTGTGTGTGTGTGTTGTGTGTGTGTGTGTGTGTGTGTGTAGTGTGTGTGTGTGTATGGTGTGTGTGTGTGTGTATGTGTGTGTGTGTGTATGTGTGTATGTGTGTGTGTGTGTGTGTGTGTGTGTGTGTGTGTGTGTGTGTGTGATGCTGGTCAAGGTAAACACTCTTCATTTTACACACTCTTCTTTATGGGTAAAACACACAGCTTTTGTGTGTGTGTGTGTGTGTGTGTGTGTGTGTGTGTGTGTGTGTGTGTGTGTGTGTGTGTGTGTGTGTGTGTGTGTGTGTGAGTGAGAGAGAGAGAGAGAGAGAATTATTCAGTGTCCAGAGTGACATAAACCAATTGAAATTTGGCACGTGGTTGGTAAAGGTATGCTAATGATGTGTATAGACTGTATGTGTGATAATATCTTTGTACAACATTACAGGGTGGAAAATACATATGTACAGATTATAAATGTGATAACACCTGTGGACAGATTATAAATGTGATAATACCTGTGTACAGATTATAGATGTGATAACATTGTGTACAGATTATAGGTATGATAATACCTGTGTACAGATTATAAATGTGATAATACCTGTGTACAGATTATAAATGTGATAACACCTGTGTACAGATTATAGATGTGATAATACCTGTGTACAGATTATAGGTGTGATAACACATGTGTACAGATTATAGGTGTGATAATACCTATGTACAGATTATAAATGTGATAACATATGTACAGATTTAGGTGTGATAACACATGTGTACAGATTATAGTGTGTGATAATACATGTGTACATATTATAGGTGTGATATTACCTATGTACAGATTATAGGTGTGATAACACCTGTGTACAGATTATAGGTGTGATAACACCTGTGTACAGATTATTGGTGTGATAACACATATGTACAGATTATAGGTGTGATAATACCTGTGTCCAGATTATAAACGTGATAATACATGTGTACATATTATAGTTGTGATAATACCTGTGTACAGATTATAGGTGTGATAATACATATGTACAGATTATAGGTGTGATAACACCTGTGTACAGATTATAGGTGTGATAATACCTGTGTACATATTATAGGTGTGATAATACATATGTACAGATTATAGGTGTGATAACACCTGTGTACAGATTATAGGTGTGATAATACCTGTGTACATATTATAGGTGTGATAATACCTATGTACATATTATAGGTGTGATAATACCTGTGTACAGATTATAGGTGTGATAACACATGTGTACAGATTATAGGTGTGATAAATTCCTGTGTACAGATTATAGATGTGATAATCCTGACAATAGGATTGTAATACATAATTACAGTGATAGCTGTGATAATACCTGTGTATGGATTATAGGTATGATAATACCTGTATACAGATGATAGTGTGATAACACCTGTGTACAAATGATAGGTGTGATATACTACCTGTGTACAAATGACAGATGTGATATAATACATGTGTACAAATGGTAGGTGTGATATAATATGTGTGTACAAATGGTAGGTGTGATATAATACCTGAGTACATATTATAGGTGTGATATACTACCTGTGTACAAATGATAGGTGTGATATAATACATGTGTACAAATGATAGGTGTGATATAATACCTGTGTACAAATGGTAGGTGTGATATAATACATGTGTACAAATGATAGGTGTGATTTAATATCCTTGTACAAATGATAGGTGTGATATAATATCTGTGTACAAATGATAGGTGTGATATAATACCTGTGTACAACTGGTAGGTGTGATATAATACTGAAAGGTAGGAGGGTTAGGGGGGATTTAATACAGGTATACAAAATAATGAATGGGATGGATAAGCTATCAGTTGAAACATTTTTTTCCTTTCCACAAGCTAGTATAACAAGGAATGCTGAAGTAAAATATTTGTTAAACACAGAAATACTAACACAAGAGCGTTTTGTTTTTCTAACAGAATTGTTAAATTGTGGAATAAAATTCCTTTTGAAATTAAATTTACTAACAGCATTAACAAATTCAAAAATTTCTGGACGATGACGCAGAATTCAAAATTTTATTTAAAAAAATAGACTGAAGCAGATTTGCTCAAGTATGAATATTAAGGCATGCTTTTCAGACCCCGAAGAAGAAAGCGTAAAACAAAAAAGATAGGGCGTTAAAAGGCCAGAAGGCCTAGGCTACGAGCCAGCCCTCAGCTACTACTACTACTACTACTAATACCTGAGTACAGATTATAGGTGTGATATACTACCTGTGTACAAATGATAGGAGTGATATAATACCTGTGTACAAATGATAGGTGTGATATAATACATGTGTACAAATGGTAGGTGTGATATAATATGTGTACAACTGGTAGGTGTGACATAATACCTGTGTACAAATGATAGGTGTAATATTATACCCTTGTACAACTGATAGGTATGATATATTGCCCTTGTACAAATGATAGGTGTGATAATACCTGTGTACAAATGATATGTGTGATATAATACCCTTGTACAACTGATAGGTGTGACATAATACCTGTGTACAAATGATAGGTGTGATAATACCTGTGTACAAATGATATGTGTGATTAACGTGAATAATAAAAAACCGACGCGTGTAATCAACAACTGATAGGTGTGACATAATACCTGTGTACAATGAT
The DNA here is from genome assembly GCA_030674185.1 of Monoplex corrugatus. NCBI lineage: Eukaryota > Metazoa > Mollusca > Gastropoda > Littorinimorpha > Ranellidae > Monoplex > Monoplex corrugatus. The sequence goes on from CM060306.1 coordinate 2,103,464, forward strand.
AGGTGTGATAATATACCCTTGTACAACTGATAGGTGTGACATAATACCTGTGTACAAATGATAGGTGTAATATAATACCCTTGTACAAATGATAGGTATGATATAATACCCTTGTACAAATGATAGGTGTGCTATAATAGCTGTGTATAAATGATAGGCGTGATAATATCTGTTTACAAATGATAGGTGTGCTATAATACCTGTGTACAAATGATAGGTGTGATAATATCTGTGTACAAATGATAGGTGTGCTATAATACCTGTGTACAAATGATATGTGTGTGATGTAATACCTGTGTACAACTGATAGGTGTGATATAATACATGTGTACAAATGTGATAATACATGTGTACAAATGATAGGTGTGATAATACCTGTGTACAAATGATAGGTGTGATATAACACCTGTGTACAAATGACAGGTGTGCTATAATACCTGTGTACAGGTCGTGGCTAAAGGTGTGTTGGTGGGGAGACACGCCTACCTGAAGAGTGGCTGGAACGTGATGGACGGGTTCCTGGTGATCATCTCTCTGGTGGACATCCTGATCTCCCTGACCGCTGACAGCTCCCCACGTATCTTCGGCATCCTCAGGGTCTTTAGGCTGCTTAGGACGCTTAGACCTTTAAGGTCAGGAACTGCCTTCCGCTGGCCTACAGTTGCCTTTTAGCTTTCCTATTGTGTTGTTCTTGATTTTGGCCGGGTTGGGTTGGGTTGGGTTGTGTTGGGTTGTTCCTGGTTTAGGCTTGGTTTGGTTGGGCATGACTGTTAGGTTGTTTTTGGTTTGGGTTGGGTCGCACTGGGTTGAAATACATTATTCTTGATTTTCACTGGATTGGGGTGGACTGGGTTGTGTTAGGTTGTTCATGGTTGGTGTTGGGTTGGATGGGTTGTGTTAGGTTGTACGTGGTTGGTGTTGAGTTGGATGGGTTGAGTTAGGTTGTGTGTGGTTGGTGTTGGGATGGATGGGTTGTGTTAGGTTGTGTGTGGTTGGTGTTGAGTTGGATGGGTTGCGCTAGGTTGTTCGTGGTTGGTTTTGGGTTGGGCTGGGTTGTGTTAGGTTGTTCGTAGATTGTGTTAGGTTATGTGTGGTTCGCTCTACAACAGAAATCAAGACCAGACTAGCGATCGCAACAGCAGCGATGGTAAAGCTAAACAAGATCTGGAAGAGCAGAGAGATCGGCTTTCCATCGAAGATGAAGCTGTACAAGTCCCTGGTGCTCCCCATCCTGCTGTATGGATGCGAGAGCTGGACCATGACAGCAGAGACCACCAAGAGAATCCAGACGTTTGAAACTAAATGCTTCAGGCGCTTGCTCGGGATCTCTTGGCAAGATCGGAAGACAAACGACTTTGTGTGGAGCCAAATAACAACACTCGCAGGCCCACAAGAACCCCTCCTGGCAACAGTCAAGAACAGGAAGCTGTCGTGGTTCGGGCATGTCACACGCCACAACTCACTGCCCAAAACGGTCCTCCAGGGTACACTGGGAGGCGGCAGACGAAGGGGACGACAAGCCAAATGCTGGATGGACAACATCAAAGAATGGACCAGGTTGGATGGCCCCACGCTGGTGCGACAGGCGGAGGACAGGACCGGTTGGCGACGGCTGGCTTCAAGAGTGTCTCTCATCTCTCCTCTACGCCCATCACGGGCAGGAGAATGATGATGATGATGATGTGTGGTTGGTGTTGGGTTGGCTGGATTGTGTTAGGTTATGTGTGGTTGGTGTAGGGTTGGATGGGTTGTGTTAGGTTGTGTGTGGTTGGTGTTGGGTTGGATGGGTTGCGCTAGGTTGTTCGTGGTTGGTTTTGGGTTGGGCTGGGTTGTGTTAGGTTGTTCTTGGTTTGTTGGGTTGGGATGGGGTGTGTTAGGTTGTGTGTGGTTGGTGTTGGGTTGGATGGGTTGTGTTAGGTTGTGTGTGGTTGATGTTGGGTTGGATGGGTTGTGTTAGGTTGTGTGTGGTTGGTGTTGGGCTGGATGGGTTGTGTTAGGTTGTGTGTGGTTGGCGTTGGACTGGACTGGTTTGTGTTAGGTTGCTCGTGGTTGGCGTTGAGTAGGGCTGGGTTGCGCTAGGTTGTTCGTGGCTGGTTTTGGATTGGGCTGGGTTGTGTTAGGTTGTTCTTGGTTTGTTGGGTTGGACTGGGTTGTGTTAGGTTGTTCGTGGTTGGTGTTGGGTTGGACTAGATTGTGTTAGGTTATGTGTGGTTGGTATTGAGTTGGATGGGTTGTGTTAGGCTGTTCGTGGTTGGTGTTGGGTTGGATGGATTGTGTTAGGTTGTTCGTGGTTGGTGTTGGGATGGGCTGGGTTGTGTTAGGTTATGTGTGGTTAGTGTTGGGATGGGCTGGGTTGTGTTAGGTTATGTGTGGTTGGTGTTGGGATGGGCTGGGTTGTGTTAGGTTATGTGTGGTTAGTGTTGGGTTGGATGGGTTGTGTTAGGTTATGTGTGGTTGGTGTTGGGTTGGGCTAGATTGTGTTAGGTTGTTCGTGGTTGGTGTTGAGTTGGGCTAGATTGTGTTAGGTTATGTGTGGTTAGTATTGGGTTGGATGGGTTGTGTTAGGTTGTTCGTGGTTGGTGTTGAGTTGGGCTAGATTGTGTTAGGTTATGTGTGGTTTGTGTTGGGATGGGCTGGGTTGTGTTAGGTTATGTGTGGTTGGTGTTGGGTTGGACTAGATTGTGTTAGGTTATGTGTGGTTGGTATTGAGTTGGATGGGTTGTGTTAGGTTGTTCATGGTTGGTGTTGAGTTGGATGGGTTGTGTTAGGTTGTTCGTGGTTGGTGTTGGGTTGGATGGGTTGTGTTAGGTTGTGTGTGGTTGGCGTTGGACTGGACTGGGTTGTGTTAGGTTGTTCTTGGTTTGTTGGGTTGGATGGGTTGTGTTAAGTTATGTGTGGTTGGTGTTGGGTTGTGTTAGGGTGTGTGTGGTTGATGTTGAGTTGGGCTAGATTGTGTTAGGTTGTGTGTGGTTGGCGTTGGACTGGACTGGGTTGTGTTAGGTTGTGTGTGGTTGGTGTTGGGTTGGATGGGTTGCGCTAGGTTGTTCGTGGTTTGTTGGGTTGGGATGGTGTGTGTTCGGTTGTGTGTGGTTTGTGGGGTTTTACTGGGTTGTGTCAGGTTGTGTGTGGTTAGTGTTGGGTTGGACTGGGTTGTGTTAGGTTGTTCTGGGTTTGTTGGATTGGGCTGGGTTGTGTTAGGTTGTTCGTGGTTGGTTGGGTTGGACCGGTTATGTTTGTGGTGGAAGTAGAGTTAGTATGGTTCTGCTTGGCTTTGGCTGGGTTGTTAAATTGTGAATGGTTTGGTCTGGGTTGGGTTGGGCTGTTAGGTTGTACTTGGTCTGGTTTGGTTGGGTTGTGTTTGGATTTGTGTTCAGGAAGAGAGTTTTTCAGTGTTATATAGAACCGATATTGTTATGCGGATGGGAAGCATGGACAATCAACAAGCAAAGTCAGAACAAGATTGAAACAGCTGAAGTGTGGTTTCTGAGAAGAATGTTAAGAATTCTGTGGACAGCGAAGAAAACAAACGAGACAGTCTTGAAAGAAACAAAGACAAAAAGAACACAAATAGAACAAATTAGGAAAAGACAACCAACATTTATAGGACATTTTATGGGGCAAGAGAAATTTGAGCGCCTAGTCACAGCAGAAAAAATAAAGGGGAAGAGAGCACCAGGTAGATCCAGATAGAAAATATTAGACAGTTTCACAGAGCGGGTGGGGACAAGAAGATAGGAGATATACTTGCAGTGACAAAAGATAATTCGTATAGACGGCCATGATCTTCAGCTTCATGCTGCAAGGTACATGATGATGATGTGTTTGGTGTTAGTTTTGTGATTTGGTTTGTATTGTGGGTTGATTAGGTTCTTGATATATTGTTGTTCTTGATTTGGGATGGTTGGGTTGGCTGGGATTGAACTAGTTTGTTCTTGGTTTGGACTGGGTTGGATTTGGTTGTTCTTCTAGTGTCAGCTGATGTCAAGGGTTGTTGTGCTGAGCTGGTTTTGTGTGAAGTGAGTCAGGTTGGACTAGGTTAGATCAGGTTGTGTCATGTTGTGTGGTGTCGCCTAGTGTCTGCTTTTGTAAATTTGATCTTGGTATTTACTAACTTAGTATGTCATCTGGTCATCCTGCTAACATTATGACACTTTCTTCTGATTGTCATTGACTCTGATATTAGTGTGTGTTTGTGTGTGTGTGTTTGTGTGTGTGTGTGTGTGTGTGTGTGTGTGTGCATGCATGCGTGCGTGCTTGTGTGTGTGTGTGTGTGTGTGTGTGTGGTGTGTGTGTGTGTGTGTGTGTGTGTTTGTGTGTGTGCAGAGTGATCAGCAGGGCGCCTGGCCTCAAGCTGGTGGTGCAGACCTTGCTGTCGTCTCTCAGACCTATCGGCAATATTGTTCTCATTTGCTGCACATTCTTCATCATCTTCGGCATTCTGGGTGTGCAGGTCAGTCATTTATTCCCCTTGCTTCTGTGGGAGTTGTCTCCCTTATCTGTCTAACGTTGACGGCACTGTAAACGGTGACATGTCCTAGTTTTGTGGCCCTTTGTGCTCTGGTCTCCTGATGGACCACCCTAGGTTTGACTGTTGCTTCCATGCCTGTGGAGATTTGACGTCTTTGCCTGTGGTGATTTGACGTCCTTGTCTGTGGTGATTTGACGTCCATGTCTGGTAATTTGACGTCCTGTTGTGGTAATTTGACGTCCTTGTCTGTGGTGATTTGACGTCCTTGTCTGGTAATTTGACGTCCTGTTGTGGTGATTTGATGTTCACGTCTGTGCTGATTTGACGTCCTTGTCTGTAGTGATTTGACGTCCTGTTGTGGTGATTTGATGTTCACGTCTGTGCTGATTTGACGTCCTTGTCTGTAGTGATTTGACGTCCTGTTGTGGTGATTTGATGTTCACGTCTGTGCTGATTTGACGTCCTTGTCTGTAGTGAT
>CM060306.1:2113409-2135909 GCA_030674185.1 Monoplex corrugatus
TTTAGTTAGTTTAGGGTCTGTGTTAACATTGACTTTAGTTAGTTTAGGTCTGTGTTAACATTGACTTTAGTTAGTTTAGGTCTGTGTTAACATTGACTTTAGTTAGTTTAGGGTCTGTGTTAACATTGACTTTAGTTAGTTTAGGGTCTGTGTTAACATTGACTTTAGTTAGTTTAGGGTCTGTGTTAACTTGACTTAGTTAGTTTAGGTCTGTGTTAATGGACTTTAGTTAGTTTAGGGTTAACATTGACTTTAGTTAGTTTAGGGTCTGTGTTAATATTGACATTGGTTAAGATTAGTTAGTTTAGGTCTGTGTTAAATTGACTTAGTTAGTTTAGGGTCTGTGTTAACATTGACTTTAGTTAGTTTAGGGTCTGTGTAATATTGACTTTAGTTAGTTTAGGGTCTGTGTTAACTGTGACTTAGTTAGTTTAGGGTAACATGACTTTAGTTAGTTTAGGTCTGTGTTAACTGTGACTTTAGTTAGTTTAGGGTTTAACATTGACTTTAGTTAGTTTAGGGTCTGTGTTAACAGTGACTTTAGTTAGTTTAGGGTTAACATTGACTTTAGTTAGTTTAGGTCTGTGTTAACATTGACTTTAGTTAGTTTAGGGTCTGTGTTAAATTGACTTTTTAGTTTAGGGTCTGTGTTAACATTGACTTTAGTTAGTTTAGGTCTGTGTTAATATTGACTTTAGTTAGTTTAGGGTCTGTGTTAACTTGTTTAGTTAGTTTAGGGTCTGTGTTAACATTGACTTTGGTTAGTTTAGGTCTGTGTTAACATTGATTTAGTTATTTAGGTCTGTGTTAACATTGACTTTAGTTAGTTTAGGGTCTGTGTTAATTGACTTTAGTTAGTTTAGGGTCTGTGTTAACTATTGACTTTAGTTAGTTTAGGGTCTGTGTTAACATTGACTTTAGTTAGTTTAGGGTCTGTGTTAACATTGACTTTAGTTAGTTTAGGTCTGTGTTAATATTGACTTTAGTTAGTTTAGGGTCTGTGTTAACTGTGACTTTGTTAGTTTAGGGTCTGTGTAAAATTGACTTTAGTTAGTTTAGGTCTGTGTTAACATTGACTTTAGTTAGTTTAGGTTGTTAACATTGATTTAGTTAGTTTAGGGTCTGTTTAACATTGACTTTAGTTAGTTTAGGGTCTGTGTTAACATTGACTTTAGTTATTTAGGGTCTGTGTTAACATTGACTTTAGTTAGTTTAGGGTCTGTGTTAACATTGACTTTAGTTAGTTTAGGGTCTGTGTTAACTTGACTTTAGTTAGTTTAGGGTCTGTGTTAACATTGACTTTAGTTAGTTTAGGGTCTGTGTTAACTTGACTTTAGTTAGTTTAGGGTCTGTGTTAACATTGACTTTAGTTAGTTTAGGTCTGTGTTAATATTGACTTTAGTTAGTTTAGGGTCTGTGTTAACATTGACTTTAGTTAGTTTAGAGTCTGTGTTAATATTGACTTTAGTTAGTTTAGGGTCTGTGTTAATGTGACTTTAGTTAGTTTATGGTCTGTGTTAACATTGACTTTAGTTTGTTTAGAGTCTGTGTTAATATTGACTTTAGTTAGTTTAGGGTCTGTGTTAATGTGACTTTAGTTAGTTTAGGGTCTGTGTTAACATTGACTTTAGTTAGTTTAGAGTCTGTGTTAACATTGACTTTAGTTAGTTTAGGTTCTGTGTTAATATTGACTTTAGTTAGTTTAGGGTCTGTGTTAACATTGACTTTAGTTAGTTTAGGGTCTGTGTTAACATTGACTTTAGTTAGTTTAGGGTCTGTGTTAATATTGACTTTAGTTAGTTTAGGGTCTGTGTTAATGTGACTTTAGTTAGTTTAGGGTTAACATTGACTTTAGTTAGTTTAGGGTCTGTGTTAATATTGACTTTAGTTAGTTTTAGGTTAACATTGACTTTAGTTAGTTTAGGGTCTGTGTTAATATTGACTTTAGTTAGTTTAGGGTCTGTGTTAACATTGACTTTAGTTAGTTTAGGGTCTGTGTTAATATTGACTTTAGTTAGTTTAGGGTCTGTGTTAACTGTGACTTTAGTTAGTTTAGGGTTAACATTGACTTTAGTTAGTTTATGGTCTGTGTTAACTGTGACTTTAGTTAGTTTAGGGTTAACATTGACTTTAGTTAGTTTAGGGTCTGTGTTAACTGTGACTTTAGTTAGTTTAGGGTTAACATTGACTTTAGTTAGTTTAGGGTCTGTGTTAACATTGACTTTAGTTAGTTTAGGGTTTGTGTTAATATTGACTTTGGTTAGTTTAGGGTCTGTGTTAACATTGACTTTAGTTAGTTTAGAGTCTGTGTTAATATTGACTTTAGTTAGTTTAGGGTCTGTGTTAACTTTGTGTTTAGTTAGTTTAGGGTCTGTGTTAACATTGACTTTGGTTAGTTTAGCGTCTGTGTTAACATTGAGTTTTGTTATTTTAGGGTCTGTGTTAATATTGACTTTAGTTAGTTTTAGGGTCTGTGTTAATATTATTGACTTTAGTTAGTTTAGGGTCTGTGTTAACATTATTGACTTTAGTTAGTTTAGGGTCTGTGTTAACATTATTGACTTAGTTAGTTTAGGGTCTGTGTTAACATTGACTTTAGTTAGTTTAAGGTATGTGTTAATATTGACTTTAGTTAGTTTAGGGTCTGTGTTAACTGTGACTTTTGTTAGTTTAGGGTCTGTGCTAAAATTGACTTTAGTTAGTTTAAGGTCTGTGTTAACATTGACTTTAGTTATTTTAGGGTTAACATTGATTTTAGTTAGTTTAGGGTCTGTTTTAACATTGACTTTTGTTAGTTTAGGGTCTGTTTTAACATTGACTTTAGTTAATTTAGGGTTAACATTGACTTTAGTTAGTTTAGGGTCTGTGTTAACATTGACTTTATTTAGTTTAGGGTCTGTGTTAACGTTGACTTTAGTTAGTTTAGGGTCTGTGTTAACATTGACTTTAGTTAGTTTAGGGTCTGTGTTAACGTTGACTTTAGTTAGTTTAGGGTCTGTGTTAACGTTGACTTTATTTAGTTTAAGGTCTGTGTTAACATTGACTTTAGTTAGTTTAGGGTCTGTGTTAATATTGACTTTAGTTAGTTTAGGGTCTTTGTTAATATTGACTTTAGTTAATTTAGGGTCTGTGTTAACTTTGATTTAGTTAGTTTAGGGTCTGTGTTAACATTGACTTTAGTTAGTTTAGAGTCTGTGTTAATATTGACTTTAGTTAGTTTAGGGTCTGTGTTAACTTAGTGTTTAGTTAGTTTAGGGTCTGTGTTAACATTGATTTTGGTTAGTTTAGCGTCTGTGTTAACATTGAGTTTTGTTAGTTTAGAGTCTGTGTTAATATTGACTTTAGTTAGTTTAGGGTCTGTGTTAACATTGACTTTAGTTAGTTTAGGGTGTGTGTTAACGTTGACTTTAGTTAGTTTAGAGTCTGTGTTAACTGTGACTTTAGTTAGTTTAGGGTCTGTGTTAACATTGACTTTAGTTAGTTTAGGGTCTGTGTTAACATTGACTTTAGTTAGTTTAGGGTCTGTGTTAACATTGACTTTAGTTAGTTTAGGGTCTGTGTTAACGTTGACTTTGGTTAGTTTAGGGTTAACATTGACTTTAATTAGTTTAGGGTTTGTGTTAATATTGACTTTGGTTAGTTTAGGGTCTGTGTTAACATTGACTTTAGTTAGTTTAGGGTTTGTGTTAATATTGACTTTGGTTAGTTTAGGGTCTGTGTTAACATTGTCTTTAGTTAGTTTAGAGTCTGTGTTAATATTGACTTTAGTTAGTTTAGGGTCTGTGTTAACATTGACTTTAGATAGTTTAGGGTCTGTGTTAACTTTGTGTTTAGTTAGTTTAGGGTCTGTGTTAACATTGACTTTGGTTAGTTTAGCGTCTGTGTTAACTTTGAGTTTTGTTAGTTTAGGGTCTGTGTTAACATTGAGTTTTGTTAGTTTAGGGTCTGTGTTAACATTGAGTTTTGTTAGTTTAGGGTCTGTGTTAATATTGACTTTAGTTAGTTTAAGGTCTGTGTTAACATTATTGACTTTAGTTAGTTTAGGGTCTGTGTTAATATTGACTTTAGTTAGTTTAGGGTCTGTGTTAACTTTGTGTTTAGTTAGTTTAGGGTCTGTGTTAACATTGACTTTGGTTAGTTTAGCGTCTGTGTTAACATTGAGTTTTGTTAGTTTAGGGTCTGTGTTAATATTGACTTTAGTTAGTTTAGGGTTTGTGTTAACATTATTGACTTTAGTTAGTTTAGCGTCTGTGTTAACATTATTGACTTTAGTTAGTTTATGGTCTGTGTTAACATTGACTTTAGTTAGTTTAAGGTATGTGTTAATATTGACTTTAGTTAGTTTAGGGTCTGTGTTAACTGTGACTTTTGTTAGTTTAGGGTCTGTGCTAAAATTGTCTTTAGTTAGTTTAAGGTCTGTGTTAACATTGACTTTAGTTATTTTAGGGTTAACATTGATTTTAGTTAGATTAGGGTCTGTTTTAACATTGACTTTTGTTAGTTTAGGTCTGTGTTAAAATTGACTTTAGTTAGTTTAGGGTCTGTGTTAACTGTGACTTTTGTTAATTTAGGGTCTGTGTTAAAATTGACTTTAGTTAGTTTAGGGTCTGTGTTAACATTGACTTTAGTTAGTTTAGGGTCTGTGTTAACATTGACTTTAGTTAGTTTAGGGTCTGTGTTAACATTGACTTTAGTTAGTTTAGGGTCTGTGTTAACATTGACTTTAGTTAGTTTAGGGTCTGTGTTAACATTATTGACTTTAGTTAGTTTAGGGTCTGTGTTAACATTGTGTTTGGTTAATTTAAGGTCTGTGTTAACTGTGACTTTGGTTAGTTTAGGGTCTGTGTTAACATTGACTTTAGTTATTTTAGGGTCTGTGTTAACATTGACTTTAGTTAGTTTAGGGTCTGTGTTAATATTGACTTTAGTTAGTTTAGGGTCTGTGTTAACATTGTGTTTGGTTAGTTTAGGGTCTGTGTTAACATTGTGTAGATCTGTATCAGTTTGGTTAGTTTAGGGTCTGTATTAACATTGTGTAGATATGTATCAGTTTGGTTAGTTTAGGGTCTGTATTTACATTGTGTGTCATGTTGCAATGAATGCCTCAGTCATCATGGTGACTGACATGTGTGTATGAATAACACATTCTGCATTATGTAATAATGAGTTGTGTGTGCACAGCCTCAGGAAAACTACAACGAATGGCGACTTCTGTACTTCATCTCATTCCTGCTGCTGGTCGGTTTCTTCGTGCTGAACATGTTTGTAGGCGTGGTGGTGGAGAACTTCCATAAGTGCCGTGAATCTCAGGAGAAGGAAGAGCGGGCCATGCGGGCAGCCAAGCGACAGGGAAAACTGGAGAAAAAACGAAAAAGTCAGTAATACCACACGTTATGTCAACTACAGTAAAAAGTCAGTAATACCACACGTTATGTCAACTACAGTAAAAAGTCAGTAATACCACACGTTATGTCAACTACAGTAAAAAGTCAGTAATACCACACGTTATGTCAACTACAGTAAAAAGTCAGTAATACCACACGTTATGTCAACTACAGTAAAAAGTCAATAATACCACACATTATGTCAACTACAGTAAAAAGTCAGTAATACCACACGTTATGTCAACTACAGTAAAAAGTCAGTAATACCACACGTTATGTCAACTACAGTAAAAAGTCAGTAATACCACACGTTATGTCAACTACAGTAAAAAGTCAGTAATACCACACGTTATGCCAACTACAGTAAATAGTCAGTAATACCACACGTTATGTCAACTACAGTAAAAAGTCAATAATACCACACATTATGTCAACTACAGTAAAAAGTCAGTAATACCACACGTTATGTCAACTACAGTAAAAAGTCAGTGATACCACACGTTATGTCAACTACAGTAAAAAGTCAGTAATATTACACGTTATGTCAACTACAGTAAAAAGTCAGTAATACCACACGTTATGTCAACTACAGTAAATAGTCAGTAATAACACACGTTATGCCAACTACAGGAAACTAACTTTTGATGTGGCAACAAATAACCAGCATTTGTCTTATCCTGACGTCAGGTTGTTCCAAATTTAAATGTCTTGGTTAAAAACAGATAACCGGCATCTTATCCCAACATTAGTTTTATTCCAAATTTAAACGTGTTGCTTAAAAGATAACCAGTCTTATTCTGACGTCAGTTTGTTCCAAATTCAAATATCCTGGTTTATTGATGTTTTCATAAATGAAGAAATGCACGGCTGTATGAACTTTTGATTGCAGGACCCACTTTGATTTCAGTTTGATTTAAACACAGCGGTAACCTGAAGGACAGCACAGCAAATCGCTATGTTTGTTGTTCTGTTGAATGAGTATATGTAACAGTCCTCATGGAATTGTCTGAATTTCCCAATAGGCTCTCCATCATGCTGTGCACACCCAACGTGCTACAATTGACTGAAAAACAGATGTACACTTCACACCAACACCACCACTAAACAGTTACCACATTCAATTATTCACACCAACATCACACTAAACAGTTAACACATTCAATTATTCACACCAACATCACACTAAACAGTTACCACATTCAATTATTCACACCAACATCACACTAAACAGTTACCACATTCAATTATTCACACCAACACCACAACTAAACAGTTACCACATTCAATTATTCACACCAACATCACACTAAACAGTTACCACATTCAGTTATTCACACCAACACCAACCTAAACAGTTACCACATTCAGTTATTCACACCACAACTAAACAGTTACCAATTCAGTTATTCACACCAACACCACAACTAAACAGTTACCACATTCAGTTATTCACACCAACACCACAACTAAACAGTTACCACATTCAGTTATTCACACCAACACCACCACTAAACAGTTACCACATTCAGTTATTCACACCAACACCACAACTAAACAGTTACCACATTCAGTTATTCACACCAACACCACCACTAAACAGTTACCACATTCAGTTATTCACACCAACACTAAACAGTTACCACATTCAGTTATTCACACCAACACCACCACTAAACAGTTACCACATTCAGTTATTCACACCAACACCAACACTAAACAGTTACCACATTCAGTTATTCACACCAACACCAACACTAAACAGTTACCACATTCAGTTATTCACACCACCACTAAACAGTTACCACATTCAGTTATTCACACCAACACCAACACTAAACAGTTACCACATTCAGTTATTCACACCAACACTAAACAGTTACCACATTCAGTTATTCACACCAACACCAACACTAAACAGTTACCACATTCAGTTATTCACACCAACACTAAACAGTTACCAATTCAGTTATTCACACCAACACCAACACTAAACAGTTACCACATTCAGTTATTCACACCACAACTAAACAGTTACCACATTCAGTTATTCACACCACCACTAAACAGTTACCACATTCAGTTATTCACACCAACACCAACACTAAACAGTTACCACATTCAGTTATTCACACCAACACCACCACTAAACAGTTACCACATTCAGTTATTCACACCAACACCACCACTAAACAGTTACCACATTCAGTTATTCACACCAACACCACAACTAAACAGTTACCACATTCAGTTATTCACACCACAACTAAACAGTTACCACATTCAGTTATTCACACCACAACTAAACAGTTACCACATTCAGTTTATTCACACCAACACCAACACTAAACAGTTACCACATTCAGTTATTCACACCAACACCAACACTAAACAGTTACCACATTCAGTTATTCACACCAACACCAACACTAAACAGTTACCACATTCAGTTATTCACACCAACACTAAACAGTTACCACATTCAGTTATTCACACCAACATCAACACTAAACAGTTACCACATTCAGTTATTCACACCAACACTAAACAGTTACCACATTCAGTTATTCACACCAACACCAACACTAAACAGTTACCACATTCAGTTATTCACACCAACACCAACACTAAACAGTTACCACATTCAGTTATTCACACCAACACTAAACAGTTACCACATTCAGTTATTCACACCAACACCAACACTAAACAGTTACCACATTCAGTTATTCACACCAACACCACCACTAAACAGTTACCACATTCAGTTATTCACATCAACACTAAACAGTTACCACATTCAGTTATTCACACCACCACTAAACAGTTACCACATTCAGTTATTCACACCAACACCAACACTAAACAGTTACCACATTCAGTTATTCACACCACAACTAAACAGTTACCACATTCAGTTATTCACACCAACACCACCACTAAACAGTTACCACATTCAGTTATTCACACCACAACTAAACAGTTACCACATTCAGTTATTCACACCAACACCACCACTAAACAGTTACCACATTCAGTTATTCACACCAACACCAACACTAAACAGTTACCACATTCAGTTATTCACACCAACACCAACACTAAACAGTTACCACATTCAGTTATTCACACCAACACCAACACTAAACAGTTACCACATTCAGTTATTCACACCAACACCACCACTAAACAGTTACCACATTCAGTTATTCACACCACCACTAAACAGTTACCACATTCAGTTATTCACACCAACACTAAACAGTTACCACATTCAGTTATTCACACCAACACTAAACAGTTACCACATTCAGTTATTCACACCAACACTAAACAGTTACCACATTCAGTTATTCACACCAACACTAAACAGTTACCACATTCAGTTATTCACACCAACACTAAACAGTTACCACATTCAGTCATTCACACCAACACATCCACTAAACACATCCAGTGCATACCCAACTTGCTAAAACCGATAGAAAACAGTTGTACACTTCACACCAACACGATCACATTCGGTTATTCAGACTAACACAGTCACTTAAGACATACCTACCACCATGGGATAGCGGAGAAAAGGCCAGAGCGACCTGTTGCACAAATTGTCTTGGACATTCGTAGACAAATTTCTTGCTGTGCCTTTTTTGTGTAGAGGACGATGGCTTATAAAATAAATGTCTGTGTGTGTTTCTTTCTCTGACAGAGCTGAGGGAGCCACCCTACTGGTCGTCCTACTCTAGGGCCCGCCTGCTGATTCACACGGTTATCAACAGCAAGTACTTTGACCTGGCCATTGCTGGCGTCATAGGACTGAACGTCATCACCATGGCCATGGAGTACTACATGATGCCACCTGTAAGTTGTTGTTGAAGAACAACAGTTGTTATCGTAGTCATGTACTGACCCACACCATAACCAACAGCAAACACTTTGACCTGACCATTGCTGGGGCCATAGATATACATGTTTTGACCATGGCTATACAGCATTATATAATGTAGGTTCCATTTCACAGAGCATAGTTACTGTCACAGTAAAATAAATTGTTGACCTGCCATTGCTGGTGTCATGGATATAAATGTTGTGGCCATGTCTACACAGTACTACACGATGCCCCTGGTAAGTTTCATCCCACAGCACTTAGTTACTCTCACTTTAAAATAAATTGTTGACCTGCCACTGCTGGTGTCATGGATGTAAATGTTGTGGCCATGACTATGGAGATGGTGAGTAGATGTCGCGCCAGCAGGCAGCAAAAGTGTGTGTGGTGTTTTACAGTGATTTTATCGTGGTTCTATTTGATTTTATGCATTGAATTTTGTATCAGTTTGTTGCTTTTAAATCCCGACACACGGTGATGTAAGTGTTTTTTTTTTAAATTTTGAATATTTTACCAGATAATCTGATTTCAAAGTTTTTACACCTCTTTTCATCATTTTAATTCAGCCGCTCAAGTCGGACATTTTATCTGTGAACTGTGTTTACATTTTAGCCTACTGTGTTCGCCCAACGCTACAGCTTTCCCAAACCTTTGTGTTCTCTGCAAGTATCTTGCTCTCCTGACTGGCTCGCAATTATGGACCCTTCTTTTATAAAACAAATTGGACTGACACTTTTTAAACACAGCAAGTGCTACCTCGGTGGAGGCGTCTACCAGCGCATACGAACACTGGGGCTGTGTCCTAAGCCCCGCACTGCGCGATCCTGTCGTGGTGGACGTCTCCACCGACTTTGGCACAATCTGCCTCCTGCTGTGCCAGTCCGACACCACTCTTCTGCTTCTTCGTCTCCTCCACTGCCCCTGCACTCGACCTTGCTGCTGCAAACTTCGTCTCCTCCTCTGCCGTCTTCGCCTTCGTCTTCTGTCCCGCCGGTGCCGCCTTCACCTTCTGTCCCGCCGGTGCCGCTTTCGTCTTCTGTCCCGCCGGCGCTGCCCTCGTCTTCTGTCCCGCTGGTGCTGCCTTTGTCTTCTGTCCCGCTGGTGCCTCCTTCCTCTTCTGTCCCGTCGTTGCTGCCTTCGTCTTCTGCCCCGCTGGTGTCTCCTTCGTCTTCTGTCCCGTCGGTGCTGCCTTCGTCTCCACCTCGGCCGCCGCATTGTGATAAACTGAAAATATGCCTTTTTAACGCTCAGTCAACATGCACTGATGGCAAAGCTGATGTCATTGCTGACTTTATCGCAGATGAACATGTTGACATTGCTTTTATCACCGAAACATGGCTTAACCCCCTTGGTCATTAACCTATACATGTGAATCTCACTCCGAGTGGTTACAGGCTTGCTTCTTTCCATCGCTTATCCCGAGGTGGTGGTATCGCCATCCTCTACAACGACTCACTCCATTCCCGCCTGTCTTTCTCGCAGTCTCTGCCTTTCTCCCATCCTTCTTTCGAGCACGTTGAAGTATCCTTCCAATCCACCCCTCACCCCATCACCTTCTCCTGTGTCTATCGACCTCCACCTAGCTCTGCCAACAAGCTCACCACATCCATGTTTCTCTCTGACTTTGATCAACTTCTTGATTACTACTGTCTCTTACCTGGAAATCTCATCATTCTAGGTGACATCAATGTCCACTATGACAACACTCACCGTTATGACACAAGACATATCATCAACTCTCTGTCCAATCACAATATGACTCAACACATTTCTGAACCAACCCATCAAAAAGGTCACATTCTTGACTGGATCATTTCTCGTGATCACCACAATTCCGCTACTGACAACTGCTTAGTTCTTTCTACCCGTCTAACTTCAGCCCTTCCATCTGACCACTCTGCAATTCTCTGTTCTCTCGACATTTCTCCTCCTTCCCGTACCATACGCACAGTGACTCGACGCAATCTCAAATCTATCGACCTCTCCACATTTTCATCTGATGCCTCCCGTCTCCTTTCTGAAAAGTCACATAACCTTGCCGATGAATTCTATACTACTCTCCACCATCTTCTGGACACTCATGCTCCAGCCACAACCCGTCCTTTACCTGACCGCCCCCCTACCCCCTGGCTCACTCATGAGATCGCCTGTGCAAAACGTGCCCGCCGCAGAGCAGAGCGCCGCTGGCGCAAATCCAAACTCACTGTACACAGGCAACTTTTCCAAGCCTCTAAAACAAAAGTATCCACCCTCATTGCATCAGCAAAAACAAGCTATTTCCAAACCAAAATCCTGAATGCCTCTTCTTCAAAAGAACTCTTTACAACCATGAATCATCTCCTTGGCACACGAAAAGATTTACCTCTCCCAACAAAACATACAAATGAAGAACTCCCATCTGTATTCTCCAACTATTTCACCACCAAAATACAAACTCTTCGTGACAGGCTTGACAGGACACCCTGTCAACCATGCCCACCTGACCCTTCCTTCTCTGGCACACCTCTTACTACTTTTAACCCAGTCTCACAAGAAGAAATTCTCAACACAATCAGATCCATGTCGTTCAAAACCTGCGAACTGGATCCTCTTCCAGGTTCTCTCTACGCCGACTGTCTCCCTACTCTCCTCCCATTCATCACTGACATCATCAACACTTCTCTTCAAACTGGAACTGTCCCTGATTCTTTCAAGTCTGCTATTGTTCACCCTCTCCTCAAGAAACACAATTTAGATCCAAATGAACTGAAAAATTACCGGCCTATCTCTAATCTCTCTTTCTTGTCAAAACTCCTTGAAAAAGTCGTCCTCAACCAGCTGAACTCTCACCTGTCTGCCAACAATCTCCTCAATCCTTTCCAGTCAGCCTACCACCAGTGCCATAGCACTGAAACTGCCCTACTACACATTCTCAACAATCTCCTCCTTGCAACTGATACTGGCAAAGTCTCTCTCCTCACACTCCTTGATCTGTCTGCAGCCTTTGATACCATTGATCATGGTATTCTCCTTTCTAGACTTCATCATACTTTTGGCATCTCTGACATTGCTCTGTCTTGGTTCACTTCATACCTATCCAACAGAAAACAAACCGTTCTCATCAATGGCACTTACTCTCAACCTGCATACCTGACCTGTGGTGTTCCACAAGGATCTGTCCTTGGCCCTGTTCTTTTCACTCTTTACACCTCCCCCCTGTCCACCATCATCAACTCCCATTCTATAAAACACCACTTCTATGCTGATGACACCCAACTTCAAGACAGTGACTCACCTGATAATATACAGCGCCTGTTGACTCGCACCACTGAGTGTTACTCGGACATTAAGAACTGGATGACACACAATAGACTTCAGCTTAATGACGACAAAACAGAAGCTATCCTCATTGGCACCCGTCAGAAACTTTCTCAGCTGCCTCCTCTTTCTCTCCCATTATGTAACACATCAGTCCCAATTTCTGATTCAGCTAAAAACCTTGGTGTCTGCATTGACTCTACCCTCTCCATGAACAACTTTGTTTCTCAAACTGCCAGATCCTGCTACTATCATCTCCATCGTATAAGGCTGATCAGGAAGTATCTCTCTGTCGAAACAACTGCAAAACTCGTTCTCTCCTTCATAATGTCTCGCATTGACTATTGCAATTCACTCCTGTCTGGTCTTCCTGCCTCCACCATTCACATCCTACAGCGCATTCAAAACAATGATGTACGCCTTGTACTCAAAAAGAAAAAAGCTGACCACATATCTCCTCTCCTGGCACAACTTCACTGGCTCCCTGTATCAAAGCGCATACAATACAAACTAGACACCATGTGCTACAAAAGCCTCAATAACGCAGCCCCCGATTACCTGTCAAGCCTACTTGAGATCTATGTTCCCTCACGTACCCTCCGCTCTGCCTCCGATCCTCTGACTTTTCGCTTTCCACGCACTAAGCTCAATACCTATGGTCCACGAGCCTTCTCTGTTTCTGGTCCACTCTCCTGGAACAAACTTCCTCTCTCAGTCCGTCAGCAACCTACTTTTGTCTCCTTCAAGTCCGCTCTCAAAACTCACCTTTTCTCCTCCGCATAAAATCCTAACCTCACTCAACCCCCCCCCCCCCCCCCCCTCTGCAGCCTGTCTCCGCTCGGAGGGAATCACATGGTTATAATATATAATTGTATATGCTATGCTCTCTATAATTTTCCATTGCTTTTATTCTTGCTTTTATTGCTTTTATTCTTTCTCCCCATTTATAGCCATGCGTGTGTGTGTGTGTGTATGTGTGTGTGTGTGTGCGTGCGTGTGTGTGCGTGCGTGCGTGCGTGCGTGCTTGCGTGTGTGTCTGCTTCAGCGCTTAGATTTGATTTTATCAAGATTTTGCGCTATATAAATATTGTAATTATTATTATTATTATTACTATACGGTACTACATGATGTAGGTTCCATCTCACAGCATTTAGCTACTCTCACAGTAAAACAAATTGTTGACCTGCCATTGCTGGTGTCATGGATATAAATGTTGTGGCCATGGCTATACAGTACTACACGATGCCCATGGTAAGTTCCGTCTCAGCCACTTTGTTACTGATATCATGACTCCGCTGTGTTTTCTGTCTTCACAATGTCATCGTATGACGCTGTGCTGTTGCTGTCTGTATTGTGTGAAGGTGGTGCGCTAGTGCTGTCTGTATTGTCTGAAGGTGAACTACAACAATTATTTTGGCCTTTCTCATATTCATCTCCTTCTTCTTCTTCTCCACCTTCTCTGCTCCATCGTCTTATATTTTTGTACTATATTATTTTCTTTCTCCTTTCCTTAGACCCTACTGAAAACAAAACCAAATACATGCCAAATTCAAACAAGCAGTCAAGCAACTGACCAGACAAATAAACGAATGAATGAAATCCTGACAAACGTTCGCACCCTTCTCCCCCCCCCCCCTACCCCACTCAACAAACACAGGCGCACGTACATCATACAGCCACGTTAGGAGGTGTCTCTGTAACAGGCACTGGAGTTTTCCTGAACATCTCTAATCGACTTCTTCCTTGAAAACACACACACACACACACACACACACACACACACACACACACACACACACACACACGCACACACACACACACGCACGCACGCACGCACGCACGCACGCACACACACACACACACACACACACACACGCACGCACACACACACACACATACGCACACACACACACACAAACACACACACACACACACACACACACACACACACACACACACATACACACACACACTCACACACACGATGAATAACACGGTGTCTATGTTTCAGCAACTGGAGTTTGCCCTGAAGATCTTCAATTACTTCTTCACCAGTGTGTTCATTCTGGAGGCCATCATGAAGATTGTCTCCCTTGGCTTTGTGCGTTACATCCGCGACCGATGGAACCAGTTGGACATCCTGATCGTCATGCTGTCCATCGTGGGCATCGTGCTGGAGGAGATGAGGACCAACGTCATCCCCATCAACCCCACCATTATCAGGGTCATGAGGGTCCTCAGGATCGCTAGAGGTATTACTCCTATTCTCTGTCCATAATTATATAACTATGACCATTACAGTCATCAAATTGATAGCTGTCACCTGGCGTCAGGATCGCTAGAGGTATTACTCCTGTTCTCTGTCCATAATTATATAACTATGACCATTACAGTCATCAAACTGATAGCTGTCACCTGACGTCAGGATCGCTAGAGGTATTACTCCTGTTCTCTGTCCATAATTATATAACTATGACCGTTACAGTCATCAAATTGATAGCTGTCACCTGACGTCAGGATCGCTAGAGGTATCACTCCTGTTCTCTGTCCATAATTATATAACTATGACCATTACAGTCATCAAACTGATAGCTGTCACCTGACGTCAGGATCGCTAGAGGTATCACTCCTGTTCTCTGTCCATAATTATATAACTATGACCATTACAGTCATCAAACTGATAGCTGTCACCTGACGTCAGGATCGCTAGAGGTATCACTCCTGTTCTCTGTCCATAATTATATAACTATGACCATTACAATCATCAAACTGATAGCTGTCACCTGGTCCTCAGATCGCTAGAGGTATCACTCCTGTTCTCTGTCTATAATTGTATAACTATGACCATTACAGTCATCAAACTGATAGCTGTCACCTGACGTCAGGATCGCTAGAGGTATCACTCCAACTCTATCCATACTATATAACTTTTACCATTGCAGTCATCAAATTGAGAGCTGTCTGTTTGCCACCAGATCGCTACAGGCATCATTCCTACTCTGTCCATAACTGTATATAACCTTCACAATTGTCACACTGAAATCTGTTACCTGGTCCTCAGGATCGCTAGAGGTATCACTCCTACTCTATCCATAAACATATAACTATAACCATTACAGTCATCAATATGAAATCTGTTACCTGACCTCAGGATCGCTAGAGGTATTCCTACTCTCTGTCCATAATACCTAAGGATCTGTAATTCCAAAGGCTCTAATTAAGTAAAGGGCAAAGCAGGCTAGCTGACAACACATGGAGTAATATTTCAATGGTGTGTACGTATCCAGTGATCCGTTGCACTAAAGGCTTTCCTGTCTTGTTTAAGCAAATATAAGGTAATGCAGTGTGGCCGACAACTCGTGGACGTGTCTGCTTTTAATCACCATACTGAATCCAGCTGTTAAATAACACTTAAAGAACTCCACACTGTAAAACAATCACCAAACTAACACCAGACCATAAAACCATCACCAAACTAACACCAGACTGTAAAACCATCACCAAACTAACACCAGACCATAAAACATTCACCAAAATAACACCAGACTGTAAAACAATCACCTAACTAACACCAGACTGTAAAACGATCAACTAACACCAGACTGTAAAACGATCAACTAACACCAGACTGTAAAACGATCAACTAACACCAGACTGTAAAAC
Source organism: Monoplex corrugatus (assembly GCA_030674185.1). Classification (NCBI taxonomy): domain Eukaryota; kingdom Metazoa; phylum Mollusca; class Gastropoda; order Littorinimorpha; family Ranellidae; genus Monoplex; species Monoplex corrugatus. The sequence goes on from CM060306.1 coordinate 2,129,638, forward strand.
GATCAACTGACACCAGACTGTAAAACGATCAACTAACACCAGACCATAAAACCATCACCAAACTAACATCAGACTGTAAAACGATCAACTAACACCAGACTGTAAAACGATCAACTAACACCAGACCATAAAACAATCACCAAACTAACACCAGAGTGTAAAACGATCAACTAACACCAGACTGTAAAACGATCAACTAACACCAGACTGTAAAACGATTAACTAACACCAGATTGTAAAACGATCAACTAACACCAGACTGTAAAACGATCAACTAATACCAGACTGTAAAACGATCAACTAACACCAGACTGTAAAACGATCAACTAACACCAGACTGTAAAACGATCAACTAACACCAGACTATAAAACGATCAACTAACACCAGACTGTAAAACGATCAACTGACACCAGAGTGTAAAACGATCAACTAACACCAGAGTGTAAAACGATCAACTAACACCAGACTGTAAAACGATCAACTAACACCAGACTGTAAAATGATCAACTAGCACCAGACTGTAAAACGATCAACTAACACCAGACTGTAAAACGATCAACTAACACCAGACTGTAAAACGATCAACTAACACCAGACTGTAAAACGATCAACTAACACCAGACTGTAAAACGATCAACTAACACCAGACTGTAAAACGATCAACTAACACCAGACTGTAAAACGATCACCTAACACCGGACTGTAAAACGATCAACTAACACCAGACTGTAAAACGATCAACTAACACCAGACTGTAAAACGATCAACTAACACCAGACTGTAAAACGATCACCTAACACCGGACTGTAAAACGATCAACTAACACCAGACTGTAAAACGATCAACTAACACCAGACTGTAAAACGATCACCTAACACCGGACTGTAAAACGATCAACTAACACCAGATTGTAAAATGAAGCGTGGTCACAATGTGTGCAGTGTTGAAGTTGCTGAAGATGGCCAAAGGGATCCGTGCCTTGCTGGACACAGTCATCCAGGCACTGCCCCAAGTGGGCAACCTGGGTCTTCTCTTCTTCCTTCTTTTCTTCATCTTCGCTGCTCTTGGGGTGGAACTGTTTGGACGACTGGGTAAAGTATTTAAGAGGCGTTGTCGTTGTTGTCTGTGTTATGGTTTGGTATGTTTCTGATGTAACAACACGAGTATCGTCCAAACATATATGGCCGTGAAAGATAGTTGTTCAAAGCTGGGGAGAGCCAGACAAACAAGCATCGCCTTATGAACAGTTTTTGTAGTTAGTAATGCTAAGAAGACGACAGATGCACATCAGAAATAACCGGCAGAATCGGCCAAGCCAAAACAGCATTCGGGAAGATGACAGGCATTCTTACCAACAAATGCCTATCAATTAACATCAGGAAGAGAGTTCTTGAATGTTATATAGAACCAATACTGTTGTACGGATGTGAGGTGTGGACAGTCAACAAACAAAGCCAGAACAAGATTGAGGCAGCCGAGATGTGGTTTCTAAGAAGAATGTTGAGAGTTCCATGGACAGCAAAGAAAACAAATGAGACAATCTTGATGGAGGCAGACACAAGTAGATCTTTCATAAGGAAGATTAGGAAAAGACAGGCAACATTTATAGGCCATTTTATGAGGAAGGGGGATTTGGAGCACCTGGTCACAACGGGAAAGCTGAAGGGAAAGAGAGCACCGGGTAGACCCAGGGAGAAAATGCTGGACGGACTTGCAGAGTGGCTGGGGACGAGGAGGGTGGGGGAGATGCTAGGGGCAACGAGAGATAGATGCAGATGGAAGCCCATGATCGCCAAGCCATGCGGCAGGGCACCTGATGATGATGATGAATACTAAGAAGAAAACAGAGGTAATGTCACTGAACGTCCCAAACTCCTCACCAATCCAGTGGACAGAACAGCCCTGCCCACAGTAAGAGTTCACCTGCATACACAGCACTGTCAGACATGACGGAGGGACAGGTAATAATATCAATTGTCGTCCCAGCAAAAACAGCAACCGACTGTACAGAGCTGTACCTTCCACTCTACGGTACTAGGCTCAGATGTCCAGGTGTATGCTTTCCACTCTACATTACTTCATGGCTCAGACTGTACCAGAGCTGTACGCTTTCCACTCTACGTGTACTTCATGGTCAAGACTGTACCAGAGCTGTGTGCTTTCCACTCTACATGTACTTCATGGCTCAGACTGTACCAGAGCTGTACGCTTTCCACTCTACGTGTACTTCATGGCTCAGACTGTACCAGAGCTGTATGCTTTCCACTCTACGTGTACTTCATGGCTCAGACTGTACCAGAGCTGTAGCTTTCCACTCTACATGTACTTCATGGCTCAGACTGTACCAGAGCTGTAGTACTTTCCACTCTACGTGTACTTCATGGCTCAGACTGTACCAGAGCTGTGTACTTTCCACTCTACTGTACTTCATGGCTCAGACTGTACCAGAGCTGTGTGCTTTCCACTCTACGTGTACTTCATGGCTCAGACTGTACCAGAGCTGTATGCTTTCCACTCTACGTGTACTTCATGGCTCAGACTGTACCAGAGCTGTATGCTTTCCACTCTACGTGTACTTCATGCTCAGACTGTACCAGACTGTTGCTTTCACTCTACGTGTACTTCAGGGCTCAGACTGCTGGACGATGACAGAAAGTGACCTTACATGTACCAAGCTATCAACAGTCCTCTTAAAGAAACTGAAGAATCATGCAAACCGTGTGACCCAACACCATCTCCTACCAACTACTTGTTCAGGTTATGGACACTGTCATCATGACATAACGATGGAAATGGCTTGGGCACAACATCCCAAAGACAGCAGTCTAACATCAACCAGACTGCCCGTCACTGGACACCAGAAGGAAGACATAAGACAGGAAGACACAAGAACAGCTGGTGACGAGCAGTACAAGGAGAACGTAATGCCCTGAAACACTCCTGGAGCACTATACACTGTCTGGCCCAGAAAAGACAGAAATAGAGAACCTTCGTTGCTGCCGTATATGCCAGTGCCATGATGGACAGTAAGGAAGGAAGGCAGAAAGGAAAGTAGGAAGGAAGGAAGGAAGGCCATATATCATCATCATCATCATCATCAGGTGCCCTGCCGCATGGCGTTGGCGACCATGGACTTCCAACCATCTCTATCTCTCGTTGCCCTCAGCATCTCCCCCACCCTCCTCATCCCCAGCCACTCTGCAAGCCCGTCCAGCATTCCCTCCCTGGGTCTACCTGGTGCTCTTTTTCCCTCCAGCTTCCCCGTTGTGACCAGGTGCTCCAAGACCCCCTTCCTCATAAAATGGCCTATAAATGTTGCTTGTCTTTTCCTAATCTTCCTTATGAGTGATCTACTTGTGTCTGCCTCCATCAAGACTGTCTCGTTTGTTTTCTTTGCTGTCCATGGAACTCTCAGCTTCTTCTGAGAAACCACATCTCGGCTGCCTCGATCCTGCTCTGGCTTTGCTTGCTGACTCTCCACGCCTCGCATCCATACAACAGTATTGGTTCTATATAACATTCAAGGACTCTCTTTCTGATGTTAATTGATAGGCATTTGTTGGTAAGAATGCTTGTCATCTTCTTGAATGCTGTTTTGGCTTGGCCGATTCTGCCGGCTATTTCCGATGCGCATCTGCCGTCTGATGAAATGACCGTTCCCAGGTATTTGAACTTATTAACCTGTGTCAAGGTTGTGCCATTTGCTGTTATTTTGCATGAGGGGATTTCATGTTTTTTACTGATCACCATGACTTCAGTCTTCCTGCTGTTTAGTTCCAACCCCTTACCTTTGCTTTCTATTTCTGGTATATTCACAAGGTTTTGTAGGTCCCTTTCATTTTCTGCAGGCCATATGTACTTCATGTAAAACAGACAGGTGTGGGGGAGGGGTTCGAGATAAACGTTTTGTTAGTAAATATTTCTGTTATATACCATTGCTGTCATGTTTGTTTTCATGAAAACCATATTGACTGTTTGCAATATAATCATGACACAAGACATCCTGTTTAAACATGGGATGGGGTGGATGGCAATCGTGCATATGTGGACAAGTTCAGAGATGCTTTTGTGTACAATATTTTATGAAGAAGATGGAGAACTAATGATTGGTATTGTGTGCATGTTACAGAGTGCTCTCTGGACCACCCATGTGTGGGGCTGAGTGAACACGCTCACTTCAAAAACTTTGGCATGGCCTTCCTCACTCTCTTCAGAGTGGCCACTGGAGACAACTGGAATGGAATCATGAAGGTACATACCTAGACATTTAGTTCATTAACATTTAGAGTGGTATTATGAAGGTAGATGTCTAGGCATTGAAATCATCAACATTTAGAATGGAGTTATGAAGGTACACATCTAGACATTCAAATCAGTAATCTGTAGAATGGTGTTTTGAAGATAAGGCATTTAGACATTGAGTCAGTAATGGTGCTATGGAGATAGAAATCCAGACATTTAATTCGGTAACCTATAGAATGGTGTTTTGAAGATACACATCCAGACATTTAAGTCAGTAATCTATAGATTGGTGTTATGAAGATACACATCCAGACATTTAAGTCGGTAATCTATAGATTGGTGTTATGAAGAATACACATCCAGACATTTAAGTCAGTAATCTAACTATAGAATGGCGTTATGAAGATACACATCCAGACATTTAAGTCAGTAATCTGTAGAATGGCGTTATGAAGATACACATCCAGACATTTAAGTCAGTAATCTATAGAATGGCGTTATGAAGATACACATCCAGACATTTAAGTCAGTAATCTATAGAATGGCGTTATGAAGATACACATCCAGACATTTAAGTCAGTAATCTGTAGAATGGCGTTATGAGAGGTACACATCCAGACATTTAAGTCAGTAATCTGTAGAATGGCGTTATGAAGATACACATCCAGACATTTAAGTCAGTAATCTATAGAATGGCGTTATGAAGATACACATCCAGACATTTAAGTCAGTAATCTGTAGAATGGCGTTATGAAGATCGTAGACATCTAGACATTTAAATCATTAACATTTACAGTGGTGTTATGTAGGTAGACATGTAGACATTTAAATTATTAATATTAACACCTTCATTACCTTGTCCTGTGTAACTCTATCCACCATGATCATTAGCCCTTGTCCTGTGTGGTTATGTCAGGGTGTGTTGATTACTCTGGTGACGTGTGTGGTTATGTCAGGGTGTGTTGATTACACTGGTGACGTGTGTGGTTATGTCAGGGTGTGTTGATTACTCTGGTGACGTGTGTGGTTATGTCAGGGTGTATTAATTACACTAGTGACGTGTGTGGTTATGTCAGGGTGTATTAATTACACTAGTGACGTGTGTGGTTATGTCAGGGTGTATTAATTACACTAGTGACGTGTGTGGTTATGTCAGGGTGTATTAATTACACTAGTGACGTGTGTGGTTATGTCAGGGTGTATTAATTACACTAGTGACGTGTGTGGTTATGTCAGGGTGTATTGATTACACTAGTGACGTGTGTGGTTATGTCAGGGTGTGTTGATTACACTGGTGACGTGTGTGGTTATGTCAGGGTGTATTGATTACACTTGTGACGTGTGTGGTTATGTCAGGGTGTATTGATTGCACTTGTGACGTGTGTGGTTATGTCAGGGTGTATTGATTACACTAGTGACGTATGTGGTTATGTCAGGGTGTGTTAATTACACTGGTGACGTGTGTGGTTATGTCAGGGTGTATTGATTACACTGGTGACGTATGTGGTTATGTCAGGGTGTATTAATTACACTGGTGACGTGTGTGGTTATGTCAGGGTGTATTGATTACACTAGTGACGTGTGTGGTTATGTCAGGGTGTATTAATTACACTAGTGACGTTTGTGGTTATGTCAGGGTGTATTAATTACACTGGTGACGTGTGTGGTTATGTCAGGGTGTATTAATTACACTGGTGACGTGTGTGGTTATGTCAGGGTGTATTGATTACACTGGTGACGGTTGTGGTTATGTCAGGGTGTATTGATTACACTAGTGACGTGTGTGGTTATGTCAGGGTGTATTAATTACACTAGTGACGTGTGTGGTTATGTCAGGGTATATTAATTATACTGGTGACGTATGTGGTTATGTCAGGGTGTATTAATTACACTGGTGACGTGTGTGGTTATGTCAGGGTGTATTGATTACACTAGTGATGTGTGTGGTTATGTCAGGGTGTATTGATTACACTGGTGACGTGTGTGGTTATGTCAGGGTGTATTGATTACACTGGTGACGTGTGTGGTT
>CM060306.1:2138409-2153409 GCA_030674185.1 Monoplex corrugatus
TGGGATAGTGTAGTTATGGTGATATTGTCAACTTGGAGTATGTAGTCATGGTGATACTGTGAACTTGGGGTAGTGTAGTCATGGTGATATTGTGAACTTGGGATAGTGTAGTCATGGTGATATTGTGAACTTGGGGCAGTGTTGTCATGGTGATACTGTGAACTTGGGGCAGTGTAGTCATGGTGATACTGTGAACTTGGGGCAGTGTAGTCATGGTGATATTGTGAACTTGGGTTAATGTTGTCATGGTGATATTGTGAACTTGGGTTAATGTTGTCATGGTGATATTGTGAACTTGGGTTAATGTTGTCATGGTGATATTGTGAACTTGGGTTAATGTTGTCATGGTGATATTGTGAACTTGGGGTAGTGTAGTCATGTGATGTGGTAGTGTAGTGAAGATGTAGATGTTGACTTCTACACACAAACCTCATGGAGTGTACAGTATCCTATGAATCAGAAAATTACCTTTTATGTAATGTTCACAGTGTAAGGTAATTACTATATAACACAGACTTCATGGAGTGTACAGTATCATATGAAGCAGAACAATCACCTTTTATGTAGTGTTCACAGTGTAAGGTGAAGCTTATTGTATTACTGTACGATATAAACTTCATGGAGTGTACGATATCCTATGAATCAGGAAATTACCTTTTATGTAAAGTACACAGTGTAAGGTGATTACTGTATGACACAGACTTCATGGAGTTTACATTGTCATGGAAATATGAGAAACAGCTGATATTCCTTACTCAGCCAAGCTGGACAGCAACAAACAGGATCATTCATGAATTTTCCTGTTTGAAAAACAACAACTTTTAAGTGAAATATACATTGACCCTTTAAATCACAATAACGCAGTGAGCTGCATGGCTAAGCTAGTACATGTTTGCATGTCCAGGTTTTGTGACTGGTGTGTTCCCATTGTCTGCCCACACACATACACATACACTCCTCCTGTTCTTCCCCAGCATCATCTGTGGCTGTGCATCTTGCCATGTAGACGACGTAGTTGTAGGTGACACTGTCGGATATAGATTGTTGACATGCACAAGAGTTGAGAAAAATCCAGTGTTGTCGGGGAGGGACTACGCTGATGTGGGTAAGAGAATGCTGGAAAGAAGCAAACGTATAGTGGTTATAGCTGAACACTTTTTCCTGCCTGTGACTTCGTGTTTGTCCTGTCAAACAACAGTTACCTCTGTCACTGAGCATGGTTTGGTCGTGAACCCCTGTTTTACCCAAACTCTCTGTCCTTCCCAGTCAGCTGTTCTGACACCAATGTGTAACCAAATATATATATATATACCCTTTAAAAAGTTAAAGACCAACTGAGAACATGTATACCAGTTTGAAAACATAAAATGTCAAAAATGAATGATACGACTATTGTGTTTCAAATCTGTTTCTCGCACGCACAAAAGTATGGTGATTAATACTGCAGCAAAATCTATGGCCTTCCATTCTTCTTCTTCTGCGTCTTGCTAATTATGTACAACTCAGCATTTTGTGTGAAAATGGGATGGAATTCTGTATGCTATGAGATCATACATGTACGTGCTTAAGCAAAAGCTAATGATGCATATGCTAGAACAGGATTTTGTCATGAACTGTGTTCATCTGTATGTCTGTACAAGCAGTCTATCATGAACTGTGTTCACCTGTATGTCTGTACAGTCTATCATGAAGTGTGTTCACCTGTATGTCTGTACAGTCTATCATGAACTGTGTTCACCTGTATGTCTGTATATAAACAGTCTATCATGAACTGTGTACACCTGTATGTCTGTATATAAACAGTCTGTCATGAACTGTGTTCACCTGTATGTCTGTATATAAACAGTCTATCATGAACTGTGTTCACCTGTATGTCTGTATATAAACAGTCTGTCATGAACTGTGTTCACCTGTATGTCTGTATATAAACAGTCTGTCATGAACTGTGTACACCTGTATGTCTGTATATAAACAGTCTGTCATGAACTGTGTTCACCTGTATGTCTGTATATAAACAGTCTATCATGAACTGTGTACACCTGTATGTCTGTATATAAACAGTCTGTCATGAACTGTGTTCACCTGTATGTCTGTATATAAACAGTCTGTCATGAACTGTGTACACCTGTATGTCTGTATATAAACAGTCTGTCATGAACTGTGTTCACCTGTATGTCTGTATATAAACAGTCTGTCATGAACTGTGTTCACCTGTATGTCTGTATATAAACAGTCTGTCATGAACTGTGTTCACCTGTATGTCTGTATATAAACAGTCTGTCATGAACTGTGTTCACCTGTATGTCTGTATATAAACAGTCTGTCATGAACTGTGTACACCTGTATGTCTGTATATAAACAGTCTGTCATGAACTGTGTACACCTGTATGTCTGTCTATAAACAGTCTGTCATGAACTGTGTTCACCTGTATGTCTGTATATAAACAGTCTGTCATGAACTGTGTACACCTGTATGTCTGTATATAAACAGTCTGTCATGAACTGTGTTCACCTGTATGTCTGTATATAAACAGTCTGTCATGAACTGTGTTCACCTGTATGTCTGTATATAAACAGTCTGTCATGAACTGTGTTCACCTGTATGTCTGTATATAAACAGTCTGTCATGAACTGTGTTCACCTGTATGTCTGTATATAAACAGTCTGTCATGAACTGTGTACACCTGTATGTCTGTATAAACAGTCTGTCATGAACTGTGTTCACCTGTATGTCTGTATATAAACAGTCTGTCATGAACTGTGTACACCTGTATGTCTGTATAAACAGTCTGTCATGAACTGTGTTCACCTGTATGTCTGTATATAAACAGTCTGTCATGAACTGTGTTCACCTGTATGTCTGTACAGTCTAACTGACCAACTAATATAAAACTGTTTGTCTTTATAAACAGTGTAACAGGCCACATAACGTAACACTGTACGTCTTTATAAACAGCCTAACTGACCAAGTAACATAAAACTGTATGTCTTTATAAACAGTCTACCTGGCTAAATAATGTAACACTGTATGCCTTTATAAATACATGTATTCTAACTGGCCAAATAACGTAATGCTGTATGTCTTCATAAACAGCCATCTGATCAATTAACATAATGGCGTATGGGTTTATAAACAGCCTAACAGTCAAATAACGTAATAGTGTATGTCTTTATAATAAAAACAGCCTAACAGGCCAAGTAACGTAATGGCGTGTGTCTTTATAAACAGTCAGTTGGCTAATTAATGTAATGCTATGTCTTTATAAACAGCCAGCTGGCCAATCAATGTAATGCTATGTCTTCATAACCAGCCAGCTGGCCAATCAACGTAATGCTATGTCTTTATAAACAGCCAGCTGGCCAATCAACGTAATGCTGTATGTCTTTATAAACAGCCAGCTGGCCAATCAACGTAATGCTGTATGTCTTTATAAACAGCCAGCTGGCCAATCAACGTAATGCTGTATGTCTTTATAAACAGCCAGCTGGCCAATCAACGTAATGCTGTATATCTTTATAAACAGCCAGCTGGCCAATCAACGTAATGCTGTATATCTTTATAACCAGCCAAACGGCCAGTATCCATAATGCTGTATGTCTTTATAAACAGCCTTCCAGGCCAAATAACGTAATTCAGTATTATGCCTTGTGGAGTGGGTGAAGACAGAGAGAGTGGGAGATATACTTGCAGTGACAAAGGATAGGTTCGAATGGAAGACTGTGATCGCCAACGCCATTAAGCAGGACGCATGATGATGATGATGATGAGTATGCCTCCATGGCGAAAACTGAGCCAACTGGATGGCTACAATGAGGCGTTGGTATTCTGCAAGTGGCACAAAGTCTCGCAGCGTTACACTTCATTGTCGTCAGACTGAAACAACCCTTTCAAGATATAGAAAGATTGCAGGAAAGACAACGCACCAACGGGCCCCCAAAAAACAAACAACAAAAAAACCGCAATTAGACAATTGATTCATTGAGAGGCAGGCACTACCTACAAGAAACAACAATGACTGCAAACATCAGATGTAGCCTTCCATCTGTCACCCACTTCGTTGTCAGTGATCAGCCCCTAAGGAACCTCCTGTACACCAGCAACCTGTGGTCTCATCATCAAGCCATAAGACCTTTGTTTGTGGCCCACACAGCAGACCACTAAGCCTGCTGCACGCAGCACGTCACGTGGACATTTTAACAGTGGACCCATGTGCTGTTTACAGACAAATCTAGATTCTGCCTGGATCTTACCAATGGACACACCAGGGTCTGGAGGTGGCAAGGGGAGCAGTTTGCTGATAAAGCTGTCCTTGAAATGAACTGTTTTATTGGGGGATATGTTCTGGTTGGGGACTGCATAGTCACACACCACAGAAGACCTCTGTACAGTACAGTGTGACTGACAGCTGGAATGGTGACTACTACCAGCCAAGATAGTGCAGCCTTAAGTGATTCCAACCCTTCAGCAGATTGCACCTCACGCAGTCTTCCAACACGACAGTGGCCAGCTCCACGGACCCACAGCAGCACAGACGTTTCTTAAGTTTGTCAATAGAATGCAGAGGCCCTCACACAGCCCAGGCCTCAGTCCCATTGTGTATCTTTGGGATAAGCTGGCATGTCCTGTGAAACTGTCACCTCCTCCTGCAGTATGCATCAGCTACTTCTCTTTATCCAGCAGTAGTTGGCATCTGTGCCTCAGGCCTTTCTGTGTTACCTGGTCAACTCCATGCGACAACGCTCCACCGGGGTGGCTTGCAAACAACGGTGGTCATGCAGGCTACAAGCAAGAATTTCCAACAAACATCGTTTCTGCCAAATTTGGGGGTTGGGGCGTTTGTAAAGCTCTTGATTTGTAACAAACTCGCTAGTTCTATTAGCAGGAAACTTTCTGTACGTACACTTCGTTTCCTTGATGACATATTAATTTTTTGTCTGTGATATCTGTAAAAAATTGATCCTTGAATTTATTTTTTGTATTTTTGTTGTTCCACTGATAGATCTGTTGCGTTGCTAATAATGCCATACAGTGTATTTCCTGTTTTTCAGTCTTTGTTTAGCTGGACAGCAGTAAAATGTAGTTCCTAAGTAGTTAATCGCTTTTTTTTTTTAGAAATTACAGTGTGATGGAAGGAGACAAAGGCTGATTAATCTTCAGTTTCCTACATGGATGGCTTCACTTAATGTAGTCTAGTGCTTCTTGCCTGGCCTTGAGACTGAGTTTAAGAAACCCATGAAAATTGTCTTCACAGTAAGTGCCCCTCATTATTGCCCTTTGACAGTGAAGTGCCCCTCACTATTGCCCGTTTGACAATGAAGTGCCCCTCACTATTGCCCATTTGACAATGAAGTGCCCCTCACTATTGCCCGTTTGACAATGAAGTGCCCCTCACTATTGCTCGTTTGACAATAAGTGCCCCTCACTATTGCCCTTTGACAATATAGTGCCCCTCACTATTGCCCATTTGACAATATAGTTCCCCTCACTATTGCCCATTTGACAATGAGTGCCACCTCCTCAATACATTCATTTGATGCAAGTAGTGGTAAATAACTCCTTTTCTTGGTCAATCTTTTGTGCGATGCTTGTATTTCCTATTTCTTTTTCTTTTTGTTCATATTTTGTTTCGTGTTTTTTGGACATTTCTTGTGCACAGCATCCAAATTATCTTGGTTCATATTTTTCCAGTTTTTCTTGCGTGCATCAGCATCCACAGTTCTTCTTGTGTTCATCAGCATCCACAGTTCTTCTTGTGTTCATCAGCATCCACAGTTCTTCTTGTGTTCATCAGCATCCACAGTTCTTCTTGTGTTCATCAGCATCCACAGTTCTTCTTGTGTTCATCAGCATCCACAGTTCTTCTTGCGTTCATCAGCATCCACAGTTCTTCTTGGTTCATCAGCATCCAGTTTTTTTCTTACAGTTTTTTTTTCTTTTCTATTTTTTGTTTAGACATGAGACTTTACATTGGATCTTTGTGATGATCACTTTCACTTTTTATGGCGTGTGGCTGTCTGCAGAAATATCTATCGTTTTACTTTCAATTTGACTTTTGCAAGTGATTTTTGATATACACAAAATTCAGTTTCTTTTCTTGTTACATTTGACTGAATAAAGCCAGTCTTCCTTTTTCACTTTCGTCTTTTTTGACTTAATCACTGTGATGCTGACATAGACAGTACAAGATATGTGTGCTGTCAGTATCAAACATTGTTTATTGCTATTTAATTATTATTTATGTTTTCCACTTTTTGCTTTATCACTGTGATGCTGATACAGGCAGCACAAGATATGTGTGGTGTGCTGTCAGTGTCAAACATGGTTTATTGATGTTTCATTATTTTCATTTTTATGTCTTTTGACTTCATCACTGTGATGCTGACACTGACCATTGTGCAGTCAACTTCAAAGATTCGTTATAGCCTTATTCACACACTGACCAAGTCAAGCATGTCTTTTGACATTCCTCTCTCTTCTGTCTGTCTGTCTGTCTGTCTGTCTGTCTGTCTGTATATGTCTGTCCATTTGTCTGTATCTTTCTGTCTGTCTCTGTCTCTGTTTCTCTCTCTCTCTCTCTCTCTCTCTCTCTCTCTCAATCTTTCTGTCTGTCTCTCTTCTCTCTGTCTCTCTCTCTGTCACTGTCTTTCTTCCATCTCTCTCTCTCTGTCCTCTCTCTCTGTCTCTCTCTCTCTCTCTCTGCTCTTCTGTCTGTCTGTCTGTCTGTCTGTCTCTCTCTCTCTCTCTCTCTCTCCTTCTCTCTCTCCTTCACACACACACACACACACACACACACACACACACACACACACACACACACACCACACACACACACACACACATACACACACACACGCACAATTGAGGACATTTTATTATACATTCATCATTGTACAGGGACATTTTATTATATAAACATTATTGTACAGGGACATTTAGGTACATAATCATTATTGTACAGGAACATTTAGGTATGTAACCATTATTTACAGGGACATTTTATTACTTAATCATCTTTGTTCAGGGACATTTTATTATATTATGTATATTATATAACCATTGTGTTGCAGGGATATTTTATTATATGACCATTATTGTACAGGAACATTTTATTATATAACCTTCGCTGTACAGCGTCATCTTATTAAATAAGCATCATTGTACAGGGACATTTTATTATATAACCTTCGCTGTACAGCGTCATCTTATTAAAATAAGCATCATTGTACAGGGACATTATTATATACTCTGTAACCAATCATTTGTACAGGGACATTTTATTATATAACCTTCGCTGTACAGCGTCATCTTATTAATAAGCATCATTGTACAGGGACATTTTATTATATAACCTTCGCTGTACAGCGTCATCTTATTAAATAAGCATCATTGTACAGGGACATTTTATTATATAACCTTCGCTGTACAGCGTCATCTTATTAAATAAGCATCATTGTACAGGGACATTTTATTTAAACTCGCTACAGCGTACATATAAGCATCATTGTACAGGGACATTTTATTATATAACCTTCGCTGTACAGCGTCATCTTATTATATAGCCATCATTGTACAGGGACATTTTATATATAACCATCATTGTACAGGGACATTTTATTATATAACCATCGTTGTACAGGGACATTTTATTATATAACCATCGTTGTACAGGGACATTTTGATATATCCGTTATTGTACAGGGACATTTTATTATATTACCATCGTTGTACAGGGACATTTTATGATATATCCGTTATTGTACAGGGACATTTTATTATATAACCATCGTTGCACAGGGACATTTTATGATATATCCGTTATTGTACAGGGACATTTATGATATGACAGCCATGTTTTCCTATCTTCCCATATGCTGAATTAACACTTTTCCTACACTGGGTTTTCACCTCTACCTGCATGGTGTGTGTGTGTGTGTGTGTGTGTGTGTGTGTGTGTGTGGTGTGTGTGTGTGTGTGGTGTGTGTGTGTGTTTGCCTGTGTGTATGCGTGCGTGTGTGGATTCGTGTGCATGCTGACTAATAGGAGACGTACAAGTATAAAGAGCTGGATGATGAGATGGAGGAGGAGCTGAGACAAGAAATGGCTGTGCTGGAACTGTGTAGACAGCAGGAAGCCATTGAACTACAGGTATGGTACATCCTGTCTTTCTCTGTGTCAGTAGTCATCATCATACTACTTTTTTCTCTGCTACTAGCACTGCTACAACTGCTACAGTACTGTCATTGCTATCACTTTAATACAATACAAAACAATACAATACAACATGGTACATTACAATACAGTATGACACAGTATAATACCATTCTTCTTTATTAATCTAAATTTGGAGTCATCAGTATGCATCCACGTAGCTCATCATTCTCATAACACAAATCAATCCTCATTTAGCGCTAAAGATTAACCGCGTGGTGTTATCGCACAGAAAAGATTTTTTACAGATACAACATTTCAAGCTAGATTTATCATAAGGTCAAAAACAAACAAATAAACATGTTTTGGAAACCTTTCATATACAAACATGCAATTGTTTATAATGTGTAAAAGATTTGCAAAGGAATTGTCATTGATAAAATGTGATAAATATCACTGATATCGTACGCAGAATGTCCTTTCATCCAAAGAATAATGGACATTGACATAATTTTCATTAACATTTACAGTGAACAGAGGATGATAGACATTTGATAAACACTGATATAATTTTCATACACAGGATGTAATTTATAAAAACCAGAAGAAATAGAATGGACATAAATTTTCATACACAGAATGTAATTTACACTGAAGAATAATGGACATTGATATAATTTTTCATACACAGAATGTAATTTTAAACCAAGGAATGATGGACATTGACATAATTTTCATACAAGAATGTAATTTACACTAAAGAATGATGGACATGACATAATTTTCATACACAGAATGTAATTTGCACTAAAGAATAATGAACATTGACATAATTTTCATACACATAATTTAATTTACACTAAAGAATAATGGACATTGACATAATTTTCATACACAGAAGGCAATCTGAACCAAAGACAGAGAAGGTAATCTAAACCAAAGAGTAATGGACATTGGCATAATTTTCACATAAAAATATAATTCAAACCAAATAATAATGGACATTGGCATAATTTTCATATAAAAATATAATTCAAACCAAATAATAATGGACATTGGCATAATTTTCATATAAAAATATAATTCAAACCAAATAATAATGGACATTGGCATAATTTTCATATAAAAATATAATTCAAACCAAATAATAATGGACATTGGCATTATTTTCATATAAAAATATAATTCAAACCAAATAATAATTGACATTGGCATAATTTTCATATAAAAATATAATTCAAACCAAATAATAATGGACATTGGCATAATTTTCATATAAAAATATAATTCAAACCAAATAATAATGACATTGGCATAATTTTCATACACAGAATGCAATTCAAACCAAAAAATAATGGATACTGGCATGATTTTCATTCACAGAATGTAATTTTTAAACAAAAAAATAATGAACATTGATACAAATTTCATACACAGAATGTAATTTAAACCAAAGAAAAATATACATTGATATAATGTTCATACACAGAATGTAATTTAAACCAAAGGATGATGAACATCGATGTAAATTTCATAAACAAATTGTATTTCACTAGACGTTCACTGTCACCAGGTATAGATACAATTGCATGGATTCTGTACAAGACTAATGCCGTTATTTGCTGTCTTCAAATGCAGTAGTCTTTTTTTTTTTTGAACATCCATTTTCACCTGGTATAAATACAATGATATGAATACTTACATTACAAGGCTAAAGCTGTCATCACTGACGAATGGTATGTAAATCTATTGTGAAGCATCAACCAAACAATACTTATTCAACAATGTGTGCCCATCTGTGTCTTTACCTCTTACGTCAATGTATCAGGGGAAATGTATCGTGCACTAGCTTGCGCCTGTGTCATAGAATTGTGTGGTACTAATGTCTGGGTTTGACGTGCCGTTTGTCACTAACCTCTCACTGACTGACTGCAGTTGGACGTGCCATTTTTGACTTACTTGTCATTGTGTGTAGTTTGACGTGCCATTTGTGACTTACCTGTCACTGTGTGTAGTTTGACGTGCCATTTGTGACTGATCTCTCACTGACTGGTCGTAGTTTGACGTGCCATTTGTGACTAATCTCTGACTGTTTGTAGTTGGACGTGCCGTTTGTGACTAATCTCTGACTGTTTGTAGTTGGACGTGCCATTTGTGACTAATCTCTGACTGTTCGTAGTTGGACATGCCGTTTGTGACTAATCTCTGACTGTTTGTAGTTGGACGTGCCATTTGTGACTAATCGCTGACTGTTTGTAGTTGGATGTGCCATTTGTGACTAATCTCTGACTGTTTGTAGTTGGACGTGCCATTTGTGACTGATCTCTGACTGTTTGTAGTTGGACGTGCCATTTGTGACTAATCTCTGACTGTTTGTAGTTGGACGTGCCATTTGTGACTAATCTCTGACTGTTTGTAGTTGGACGTGCCATTTGTGACTAATCTCTGACTGTTTGTAGTTTGACGTGCCATTTGTGACTGATCTCTGACTGTTTGTAGTTTGACGTGCCATTTGTGACTGATCTCTGACTGTTTGTAGTTGGACGTGCCATTTGTGACTAATCTCTGACTGTTTGTAGTTGGACGTGCCATTTGTGACTGATCTCTGACTGTTTGTAGTTGGACGTGCCATTTGTGACTAATCTCTGACTGTTGTAGTTGGACGTGCCATGTGTGACTGATCTCTGACTGTTTGTAGTTGGACGTGCCATTTGTGACTGATCTCTGACTGTTTGTAGTTGGACGTGCCGTTTGCGACTAATCTCTGACTGTTTGTAGTTGGACGTGCCATTTGTGACTAATCTCTGACTGTTGTAGTTGGACGTGCCGTTTGTGACTAATCTCTGACTGTGTTTTCTTGGCATCATCACGTGATTAATGTCTCTTTATCACGTGGTTCTTTTCTGACCATATAAGTAACCTGGACAAAAACTCAAAACAACAGCAACAGTAACGACAATAGTGACAGTAATAATAACATGATGATGATAATAATAATAATAATAACAATAATAAAACGTGATGAATCATGATAACACTACTGCTACTACTGTTACTACTACTACTACTACTACTAATCATAATATGTGATGCATGATGATGATGATGATAATGTTGATGCTGTTGTTGGTGGTGATGATGACTGTGGTGATGATGGTCATAGTGATGAAGGTGATGAAGGTGATTATGATAATGATGATGGTGGTAGTGGTGGTGGTGGTGGTGGTGGTGGTGATGGTGATGATGATGATGATGATGATGATGATGATGATGATGATGATGATGATGTATTGTTGATCCAACTAGACAGCAGGCGCTGTAGGGCCAGTATGTTTGCTGATGTATTGGATCACAGGAAGCATCCATCATCCACCATCATAAATGTCTGCACATGTCTGTGTGTGCCTACATGCATCATTGCATGTGTAGAAGCCGATTTTTTTATCTGATTGGTCGGTTTGATAATTATGATTGTTTGTTCTGTTGATTGGTTGGTTGGCGGGTTGTCGTTTACAGTGTTAACCTAACTGACTATTCCAGTACAGACCTCTATAGTGTATCAATGGCGATGTTAACCTGACTATTCCAGTACACACCTCTATAGTGTATCAATGGCGATGTTAACCTGATTATTCCTGTACACACCTCTATAATGTGTCAATGGCGATGTTAACCTATTTCTGTACAGACCTCTATAGTGTGTCAATGGCGATGTTAACCTGACTATTCCTGTAAAACACCTCTATAGTGTATCAATGGCGATGTTAACCTGACTATTCCAGTACACACCTCTATAGTGTATCAATGGCGATGTTAACCTATTCCTGTACAGACCTCTATAGTGTATCAATGGCGATGTTAACCTGACTATTCCAGTACACACCTCTATAGTGTATCAATGGCGATGTTAACCTATTCCTGTACAGACCTCTATAGTGTATCAATGGCGATGTTAACCTGACTATTCCTGTACACACCTCTATAGTGTATCAATGGCGATGTTAACCTATTCCTGTACAGACCTCTATAGTGTATCAATGGTGATGTTAACCTGACTGACTATTCCTGTACAGACCTCTATAGTGTATCAATGGCGATGTTAACCTATTCCTGTACAGACCTCTATAGTGTATCAATGGCGATGTTAACCTATTCCTGTACAGACCTCTATAGTGTATCAATGGTTATGTTAACCTGACTATTCCTGTACAGACCTCTATAGTGTATCAATGGCGATGTTAACCTGACTGACTATTCCTGTACAGACCTCTATAGTGTATCAATGGCGATGTTAACCTATTCCTGTACAGACCTCTATAGTGTATCAATGGCGATGTTAACCTATTCCTGTACAGACCTCTATAGTGTATCAATGGTGATGTTATCCTGACTATTCCTGTACAGACCTCTATAGTGTATCAATGGCGATGTTAACCTGACTATTCCTGTACAGACCTCTATAGTGTATCAATGGTGATGTTAACCTGACTGACTATTCCTATACAGACCTCTATAGTGTATCAATGGCGATGTTAACCTGACTATTCCTGTACAGACCTCTATAGTGTATCAATGTCGATGTTAACCTGACTGACTATTCCTGTACAGACCTCTATAGTGTATCAATGGTGATGTTAACCTGACTGACTATTCCTGTACAGACCTATATAGTGTATCAATGGCGATGTTAACCTGACTATTCCTGTACACACCTCTATAGTGTATCAATGGCGATGTTAACCTGACTATTCCTGTACAGACCTCTATAGTGTATCAATGGTGATGTTAACCTGACTATTCCAGTACACACCTCTATAGTGTATCAATGGCGACGTTAACCTGACTATTCCTGTACAGACCTCTATAGTGTATCAATGACGATGTTAACCTGACTGACTATTCCTGTACAGACCTCTATAGTGTATCAATGGCGATGTTAACCTATTCCAGTACAGACCTCTATAGTGTATCAATGGCGATGTTAACCTGACTATTCCAGTACACACCTCTATAGTGTATCAATGGCGATGTTAACCTGACTATTCCTGTACACACCTCTAAAGTGTATCAATGGCGATGTTAACCTGACTATTCCTGTACAGACTCTATAGTGTATCAATGGTGATGCCGTTTTTTAACCCAGCCACCCACCCCCCACCCCCACCACATTGACCACTTTCAACACCTTGCCAGTGTGTAGGGTTTGCGCAGGCTCAAGATTACCCCAGTATTGTTGGTAGATTTGGATGGTGCGCTTATAGCAGTTTCCCAGTACGATGATTTCCTCTTGAACAAAGTACACGACATGGTGATTATGACAAACCTTTTGAAAGAGCTGTTTACCTTGGTGTGTGTGTGTGTGTGTGTGTGTGTGTGTGTGTGTGTGTGTGTGTGTGTGTGTGTGTGTGTGTGTGTGTGTGGGTGTGTGTATGTGTGTGTTGTGTGTGTGTGTGTGTGTGGTGTGTGGTGTGTGTGTTTGTATGTGTGGGTTTGGATGTGTGTGTGTGTGCATGTGTTTGTTTGTATGTGTATGCGTGTGTGTATGTGTGTGTGTGTGGTGTGTGAATGCGTATGTGTGTGTATGTGTGTTTGTGTATGTGTATGTTTGTGTATGTTTGTATGTGTGTTTATGTATGTTTGTGTGTGTGCGTGTTTGTATATGTTTGAGTATGTGTGTGTGTGTGTTTATGTATCTTTTTGTTACATGATTATGTTTGTGTGTGTATGTATGTGTCTTTGTGTATATTTCTATGTGTGTACACACGCATAATAATAATAAATAATTATAATAATTACAATATTTATATAGCGCAAAATCTTGATAAAATCAAATCTAAGCGCTGAAGCAGACACACACGCAAGCACGCACGCACGCACGCACGCACACACACGCACGCACACACACACACACACATACACACACACACACACGCATGGCTATAAATGGGGAGAAAGAATAAAAGCAATAAAAGCAAGAATAAAAGCAATGGAAAATTATAGAGAGCATAGCATATACAATTATATATTATAACCATGTGATTCCCTCCGAGCGGAGACAGGCTGCAGAGGGGGGTTAGGATTTTATGCGGAGGAGAAAAGGTGAGTTTTGAGAGCGGACTTGAAGGAGACAAAAGTAGGTTGCTGACGGACTGAGAGAGGAAGTTTGTTCCAGGAGAGTGGACCAGAAACAGAGAAGGCTCGTGGACCATAGGTATTGAGCTTAGTGCGTGGAAAGCGAAAAGTCAGAGGATCGGAGGCAGAGCGGAGGGTACGTGAGGGAACATAGATCTCAAGTAGGCTTGACAGGTAATCGGGGGCTGCGTTATTGAGGCTTTTGTAGCACATGGTGTCTAGTTTGTACTGTATGCGCTTTGATACAGGGAGCCAGTGAAGTTGTGCCAGGAGAGGAGATATGTGGTCAGCTTTTTTCTTTTTGAGTACAAGGCGTACAGCATTGTTTTGAATGCGCTGTAGGATGTGAATGGTGGAGGCAGGAAGACCAGACAGGAGTGAATTGCAATAGTCAATGCGAGACATTATGAAGGAGAGAACGAGTTTTGCAGTTGTTTCCACAGAGAGATACTTCCTGATCAGCCTTATACGATGGAGATGATAGTAGCAGGATCTGGCAGTTTGAGAAACAAAGTTGTTCATGGAGAGGGTAGAGTCAATGCAGACACCAAGGTTTTTAGCTGAATCAGAAATTGGGACTGATGTGTTACATAATGGGAGAGAAAGAGGAGGCAGCTGAGAAAGTTTCTGACGGGTGCCAATGAGGATAGCTTCTGTTTTGTCGTCATTAAGCTGAAGTCTATTGTGTGTCATCCAGTTCTTAATGTCCGAGTAACACT
>CM060306.1:2160909-2165909 GCA_030674185.1 Monoplex corrugatus
CCCTCCATCTCGCCCCTGGCCAAGTCACCCAGACTGATGCGGCGAGGCAGCAGCATGAAGACAAAACGCCAGATGACGGAGCCTGGCATCGACAACGACAGCTTCGAGCTGGGAGAAGAGGCCAAGACTCCCAAGTGTGACTCCAAGCTCAGGAAGTCTGGCACTCCGGGCAGCCTGAAGGGGCGCAGTCCTAGCAATGGCGTCACGCCCCTCAGTCAGGCACGGAGCGGTCAGACCAGCGTCAGTCCCGTGTTGGTCAGACAGTACACACTACATGGCAGTCCTATGGCGCCACAGGTCGGGGTGATGCCCTCAGGGGTCAGTCCTGTCTTGTCCCCCCTGGCAGGCTCGGCCCACTCCGTCATGTCGCCTGTAGGGCCGAGCCATTCCTGCGCCTGCCCACTTCCTCACAAGACGCTCTCCTGTTGCCGGCACCGCCCCCAGACAAACGGTCAGCTTCCCCCTGCCCTTTCATCCAGCGTCTGCAAGTGTGTTCCACATCGCCTCTGTCTCGCAACAACCCCCTTCCCCGCTCTCTGTCCGAACAGTGTGACAGCAGCAGAGTGCCAGCGTCCCACTTTGCCCATCCCTTGTCCGCTTCTCCTGTAGCAGCCACCCTCCTGTCTCCCTCTCTACTCTCCCCCTCTCCACTACCCCCCCACACACGGACAGACAGTGGGGGGTTGTCCCCCCGTACAGCATTACCTTCCTCCTCGTCCTGCACCACGTCTCCCTCAACCCTGTCCGCCGTGTCTGACGGCAGTGGTCAGGGTGCACGTGCTCTGTCCTCTATATCCCAGTGTGGCAGTCAGCACAGCGTGGACAGTCAGCTTCTGGCACCAGCCCCCTCACACCCCTTACTGCGCTCCCCCACCACCACACCCTCCCCCTGTCCTGCGATGATGCCCCCTTCCCACACGTCTAAACCTGGTGTGGTTTGTGTGTCAAGCAATGTGTTGGGCAATGTGTCAAGCAATGTGTTGGGCAATGTGTCAGGCAATGTGTTGGGCAATGTTTCAGGCAATGTTTCAGGCAATGTGTCGAGCAATGTGTCAGGTAGTGTGTCAGGTAGTGTGTCCAGTGGGCGCAGTTGTCGTCCCGTGTCGAACAGCGCGTCCAGTGATGCATGTGAACCCCAGTACGACATCGAATTCGCCTGTCATCTCACTGCCTGCACTCTGGCCCCTTCCTGTCGCACGTCTGACTGTCTTGTGTCTCAACACATGTGATCGGCTCAGTGCAACAGTGTTGTTGTGCACGTACTGTCTGCCTGTCATGGTATGTCTTTCGGTGCATTTCACAAGTCAAGGTGTAGCAATGGCTCAGTAGACTATTAAGGTGGTTCATGTTGCACGAGTGTCACTTGTGTGTCATGCCTGTAAGGTGGTCATTTCTACCTGTAAGGTGGTCATTTCTACCTGTAAGGTGGTCATTTCTACCTGTAAGGGTGGTCATTTCTACCTGTAAGTGGTGGTCATTCTCCTATGTCTCTGTAAGGTGGTCGATTTCTACCTGTAAGGTGGTATTTCTACCTGTAAGGTGGTCATTTCTACCTGTAAGGTGGTCATTTCTACCTGTAAGGTGGTCATTTCTGTACCTGTAAGGTGGTCATTTCTCTGCCCTGTAAGGGTGTCTATTTCTCCCAGTGGTAGAAGGTGGTCATTTCTAGCCTGTAAGGTGGTCATTTTCTACCTGTAAGGTGGTCTTTCTACCTGTAAGGTGGTCATTTCTACCTGGTAAGGTGGTCATTTCTGCCTGTAAGGTGGTTATTCTGCCTGTAAGGTGGTTATTTCTGCCTGTAAGGTGGTATTCTGCTGTAAGTGGTCATTTCTTACCTGTGTGCTGGTCACTGGAGACGAGTGTATCCAAGGTCAGCAGACGGCAGGCAGGTGTAGCGCAGGTCACTGTGTGTATCTGCTGTAGGGAGGTGACCGCTGTGTCCACGTGGACCGACAAGGCCGGACAGGGACCTGATGGGTATGGTGAGACAATAGATCCTACAGGACAGGTAGTCCTCCTGACGGCAACAATGCAACAGACTTCAACCACAAAAACGATGTTGGTTTCTCTTTGATTTGTCTTTTATTTTCTTATGTATTTGACTTTTGTATACTGTATTTATTTAAAGTGTGATGGATTCTCCCTTCACGTGTAATGGGGGAAAGATTTATCACGTGGTCAAATGTTACTTAATGCAAAACGAATTGGCTACGTTACATTGTGTATTGCTGTTAAACTGTTGACTGTTTTCCCCCATCACTTCACTGCTTTCCTCTCACCTACTGCGCTGTTTTTTGTTTTTTGTTTTTCATTTTGTGTGTTTTTTTAATAACAGAATATGTAAGATGTGTACTTATCTAACCAATTAGCTGCAGTGATGTGAGAGCATATTTTTAATCCTTGTTACAGTGATGCTAGGTTATTACTTCAACGAAATATTTCCACAGTGAGAAATGTTCACAGAACGACGCTCGAAAGGCAACTGAACAACTTCAACAAGGTCTAATGACACCCAGTGTCCCAAGGTCTAATGACACCCAGTGTCCCAAGGTCTAATGACACCCAGTGTCCCAAGGTCTAATGACACCCAGTGTCCCAAGGTCTAATGACACCCAGTGTCCCAAGGTCTAATGACACCCAGTGTCCCAAGGTCTAATGACACCCAGTGTCCCAAGGTCTAATGACACCCAGTGTCCCAAGGTCTAATGACACCCAGTGTCCCAAGGTCTAATGACACCCAGTGTCCCAAGGTCTAATGACACCCAGTGTCCCAAGGTCTAATGACACCCAGTGTCCCAAGGTCTAATGACACCCAGTGTCCCAAGGTCTAATGACACCCAGTGTCCCAAGGTCTAATGACACCCAGTGTCCCAAGGTCTAATGACACCCAGTGTCCCAAGGTCTGCCTGTTTGTAAAGATGAACACGTTTTCTGAAGCTGCTTCTCTATCTCTTTGTCTTAGTGCCAGAAGATGATGCCATGAGAAGTTAGAGTTAGTACTGTGATGCTGGAACTGTACATGAAGTGATGGTGAATACTTGGAGTTGGTTACGTGAAGGTAAAGCTATACATGGGTGATGAGTGACTGGGATGACTGACCAGTGACCTGGTGTGTCTACTGAAGGGTCATTGGTACATTGTCAGTAATGGCTGTCCTAACATGGTCAGTATCTCAGTGTCAGTAATGACTGTCCTACCATAGTCAGTGAAGGGTCAATGATGACTGTCCTACCATAGTCAGTGAAGGGTCAGTGATGACTGTCCTACCATGGTCAGTGTCAGGTGATGACTGTCTTACCATGGTCAGTCAGTGTCACAGTGTCAGTGATGACTGCCCTACTAATAGTACCACGGTCAGTCAGTGGCACTGGCAATGATGACTGTCCTACCATGGTCAGTCAGTGTCAGTGTCAGGTAATGAATGTTCGACCGTGGTCAGTCAAGGGTCACAGTGCCAGTTGACTGTCCACCATCACAAACCATTCAACAGTTATCACCAGTACTTCCTGTTGCTCACTGCACTTTGTTCTTTGTATTTCACTGTGTCAGTGTACATGTTCTCTATTCCTCGTATTGCTCCTTTTGGAAGACAGAATAACTGAAACCGCACAAGTGTGTGTGTGTGTGTGTGTGTGTGTGTGTGTGTGTGTGTGTGTGTGTGTTGTGTGTGTGTGTGTGTGTGTGTATGTGTGTGTGTGTGTGTGTGTGTGTGTATGTGTGTGTGTGTGTGTGTGTGTGTATGTGTGTGTGTGTATGTGTGTGTGTGTGTGTGTGTGTGTGTGTGTGTGTGTGTGATGAGAGTCATTTTGTACTCACCACAGCATAACCATTCAGGAATACATAACTCATGATGAAAGCTATTACGTATTTCCAAATGACTCATGAAAAGTATTAGATATTTCCAAAGTCACTGAGAAGATGAATAAGAAACAGTTCTAACCATAGTCGTGGCTCGTTTGTGGATGGCTGTTATGCAGGTTGTTGTCCATACGGTATGGATATGTCCATAAGGCAGGCATTGTCCCTAAAGCAGGCTTTGTCCGTAAAACAGGCATTGTCCATAAAACAGGCATTGTCCCTAAAACAGGCAATGTCCATAAAACAGGCAATGTCCGTAAAACAGGCATTGTCCATAAAACAGGCATTGTCCATAAAACAGGCATTGTCCATAAAACAGGCATTGTCCATAAAACAGGCAATGTCCATAAAACAGGCAATGTCCGTAAAACAGGCATTGTCCATGAAACAGGCATTGTCCATAAAACAGGCATTGTCCATAAAGCAGGCTTTGTCCGTAAAACAGGCATTGTCCATAAAACAGGCATTGTCCATAAAACAGGCATTGTCCATAAAACAGGCAATGTCCATAAAACAGGCAATGTCCATAAAACAGGAAATGTCCATAAAGCAGGCATTGTCCATAAAACAGGCATTGTCCATAAAACAGGCATTGTCCATAAAACAGGCAGTATCCATAAAACAGGCATTGTCCATAAAACAGGCAGTATCCATAAAACAGGCATTGTCCATAAAACAGGCAGTATCCGTACAGCAGGCTGATGTCCTTCAGTGATGACAAAGGATCCTAATGAACTCACATCACAGTTAATTGTGAGTGACATGGTTTTCACCTGTGGGTTGTCCAAAGGTGACAACAGTACAAGTAACACCTTATGACATGGAGACTGGCAGAAAGAGGACTGGACTTCATGATAGTTAGACTGGCCCATAGACTGAGTTGTGGGGTGAAAACATGTCAGTGAGGGAGAAGGGGGGGGGGGGTGGAGAGGAAGGGGCAGAAGGTATGCAACTCTATTATGGTATGGAATTCCTTTACTTGTGTCCCACAGTGTGTGATGTGGCATCGTGTGATCGTTCCGAGTATTCCTTTATAAGAAAGCATATTTGGGACATTATCCTTCACGGCCATAATTGTGGTGTGAAAAGGTTTTTGTCATAGTCAGAATAAATTATCTCCATCTCTTGTGATTGACCTTTTT
>CM060306.1:2168409-2173409 GCA_030674185.1 Monoplex corrugatus
CACACACATGTTCCTCTAACTGTTCACCACACACATGTTCCCCTAACTGTTCATCACACACATGTTCCCTGAACTGTTCACCACACACATGTTCCCCTAACTGTTCACCACACACATGTTCCCCTAACTGTTTCACCACACACATATTCCCCTAACTGTTCACCACACACATGTTTCCCTTAACTGTTCACCACACACAGGTTCCCCTAACTGTTCACCACACACATGTTCCCCTAACTGTTCACCACACACATATTCCCCTAACTGTTCACCACACACATGTTTCCCTTAACTGTTCACCACACACATGTTCCCCTAACTGTTCACCACACACATGTTCCCCTAACTGTTCACCACACACATGTTCCCCTAACTGTTCACCACACACATGTTCCCTTAACTGTTCACCACACACATATTCCCCTAACTGTTCACCACACACATGTTCCCTTAACTGTTCACCACACAGTTCATGTCTACAAGCAGTGTAGGCATCAGATAGCTATAGTGACACATTGTTTCAGTTTAGTGTCAGGCTTTATTGGTGACTGTCCTCATGATGTCTGACTCAAGCTGTGAGTACAAGTTTGTCTTGGTATGGGGCTAGAACAAAGGACTTTAGGGAGCTGTTTGATGTTTTGATGTACAAGTTTGTCTTGGTATGGGACAAGAACAAAGGACTTTAGGGAGCTGTTTGATGTCTTGATGTACAAGTTTGTCTTGGTATGGGACAAGAACAAAGGACGTTAGGGAGCTGTTTGATGTCTTGATGTACAAGTTTGTCTTGGTATGGGACAATAACAAAGGACTTTAGGGAGCTGTTTGATGTCTTGATGTACAAGTTTGTCTTGGTATGGGACAAGAACAAAGGACTTTAGGGAGCTGTTTGATGTTTTGATGTACAAGTTTGTCTTGGTATGGGACAAGAACAAAGGACGTTAGGGAGCTGTTTGATGTCTTGATGTACAAGTTTGTCTTGGTATGGGACAAGAACAAAGGACTTTAGGGAGCTGTTTGATGTCTTGATGTACAAGTTTGTATTGGTATGGGACAAGAACAAAGGACGTTAGGGAGCTGTTTGATGTCTTGATGTACAAGTTTGTATTGGTATGGGACAAGAACAAAGGACGTTAGAGAGCTGTTTGATATCTTGATGTACAAGTTTGTATTGGTATGGGACAAGAACAAAGGACGTTAGAGAGCTGTTTGATGTCTTGATGTACAAGTTTGTATTGGTATGGGACAAGAACAAAGGACGTTAGAGAGCTGTTTGATGTCTTGATGTACAAGTTTGTTTTGGTATGGGACAAGAACAAAGGACGTTAGAGAGCTGTTTGATGTTTTCATGTACAAGTTTGTCTTGGTATGGGACAATAACAAAGGACTTTAGGGAGCTGTTCGATGTTTTGATGTACAAGTTTGTCTTGGTATGGGACAATAACAAAGGACTTAAAGGAACTGTTTGATGTCTTGATGTACAAGTTTGTCTTGGTATGGGACAAGAACAAAGGACTTAAAGGAACTGTTTGATGTTTTTCTGTGAGGTTTTCAATGACATGGTTTTGACTGACTTCCCAAGTACCTGGTTGATTTTTCGTGTATTTGGTTTATCACTCGTGTGCTTGGTTTACTGTTCATGTACTTGATGTATTATTCATGTTTTGTTGATCGTTCATGTATTAGATTTTTTATTTCTGGTCTTAGGTTACTTCATGTATTTGATTTATTATTCATGTGCTTGGTTTACTTTGTGTATTGTGTTTATTATTCGTGTGCTTGGTTTACTTTGTGTATTTTATTTATTATTCGTGTGCTTGGTTTACTTCATTTAGTTGATTTATCGTTCATGTACTTCGTTTACTGTTCAGGCAGTTGATTTATTATCCATGTGCCTGGTTTACCCTTCAAGCAGTTTATTTGTGATTGATGTACTTGAGTGACCGTGCACGTATTACAGCACGTGTCATGGATGATGTTTACACCCGGCCATGTTTGTTTGAATGTCCTGTGTTAGAGCGCTGGTCGCCTTTTGTTGTTGATCACTTTTTTATTTGTTGATGACGTCACTGTTGGCTCGCCCTGTGTGATGCTAAAGCAAACCTGAAGAGTTGTGACACAGTCAGTGTAACAGGACACCATGTACCAGAAGAAGAGTGAGGTGAGGTGATGTCATGGTCTGACCACAGAGACGACTGTCTTTGCAGTACATGTATTGTGTAGTAGTTGTGTGTTGTGGTAGTGGTGTGAATTGATGTCAAGTGTTTCTGCCAGTGGTGTCTGTCACCACACCACCTATGCACGATGTCCACACACAGGGCTGGACGCCCTATCCCCCACCCCTCCCTTCCCTCCCCCCCCCCATCTCCCTGCTAAAGGACAGGTTACTTCCACCATCGTTCTCTCACTGACTGGAACCTATCATTAATTCTTTGACTCCTGCACCCTATCCACCAACTGCAATCCTTTGACTCCCGCACCCTATCCACCAACTGCAATCCTTTGATTCCCGCACCCTATCCACCAGCTTCCTACAGGAAAGTGGTGGATAGGGTGAGAGAGTCAAAGGATTAAGATTTTGGCAATGCAGGATGCTGGTGGACAGGGTGCGGGAGTCAAAAGTTAAATTTAAACAAATCCACTTTTTGGCCTGTCAGTGACAAATGACACAGTGGTCATCATTGACACACCGTGAGAAAACAAGCTGACCAATGAGTTTACCTTCACCCTCCTCACTCCCTAACACTGTCCACAAGCTTCTCTGTCTCTCTTCTTTCATGAAGCTGTTGGATAGGGTGAGGGAGTGGAAGGGTGATACATGACTAACCTTTCGCTTCCTCAAGGTCCTGTCTATTGTAGGGCTTATGGCTCTGTCATTTGGATGTTGTCCATCATCGCCATCAGTGATGTCAGTGCATATGGAATTCATTCTGAGCATAGAGATGATCTCTTGAGAAACTGAAACTAAAACTAAGCATGTGGACATGGTGTGGAAGTTAAACCACCCTGTATAAATGAAGCCAGTGGACATGGTGTGGAAGTTAAACCACCCTGTATAAATGAAGCCAGTGGACAGGGTGTGGAAGTTAAACCACCCTGTATAAATGAAGCCAGTGGACAGGGTGTGGAAGTTAAACCACCCTGTATAAATGAAGCCAGTGGACATGGTGTGGAAATTAAACCACCCTGTATAAATGAAGCCAGTGGACAGGGTGTGGAAGTTAAACCACCCTGTATAAATGAAGCCAGTGGACATGGTGTGGAAGTTAAACCACCCTGTATAAATGAAGCCAGTGGACAGGGTGTGGAAATTAAACGACCCTGTATAAATGAAGCCAGTGGACAGGGTGTGGAAATTAAACCACCCTGTATAAATGAAGCCAGTGGACAGGGTGTGGAAGTTAAACCACCCTGTATAAATGAAGCCAGTGGACAGGGTGTGGAAGTTAAACCACCCTGTATAAATGAAGCCAGTGGACAGGGTGTGGAAGTTAAACCACCCTGTATAAATGAAGCCAGTGGACAGGGTGTGGAAGTTAAACCACCCTGTATAAATGAAGCCAGTGGACATGGTGTGGAAGTTAAACCACCCTGTATAAATGAAGCCAGTGGACAGGGTGTGGAAGTTAAACCACCCTGTATAAATGAAGCCAGTGGACATGGTGTGGAAGTTAAACCACCCTGTATAAATGAAGCCAGTGGACAGGGTGTGGAAGTTAAACCACCCTGTATAAATGAAGCCAGTGGACATGGTGTGGAAGTTAAACCACCCTGTATAAATGAAGCCAGTGGACAGGGTGTGGAAGTTAAACCACCCTGTATAAATGAAGCCAGTGGACAGGGTGTGGAAGTTAAACCACCCTGTATAAATGAAGACAGTGGATAGGGTGTGGAAGTTAAACCACCCTGTATAAATGAAGCCAGTGGACAGGGTGTGGAAGTTAAACCACCCTGTATAAATGAAGCCAGTGGACAGGGTGTGGAAGTTAATCCACCCTGTATAAATGAAGCCAGTGGACAGGGTGTGGAAGTTAAACCACCCTGTATAAATGAAGCCAGTGGACATGGTGTGGAAGTTAAACCACCCTGTATAAATGAAGCCAGTGGACAGGGTGTGGAAGTTAAACCACCCTGTATAAATGAAGCCAGTGGATAGGGTGTGGAAGTTAAACCATCCTGTATAAATGAAGCCAGTGGACAGGGTGTGGAAATTAAACGACCCTGTATAAATGAAGCCAGTGGACAGGGTGTGGAAATTAAACCACCCTGTATAAATGAAGCCAGTGGACAGGGTGTGGAAGTTAAACCACCCTGTATAAATGAAGCCAGTGGACAGGGTGTGGAAGTTAAACCACCCTGTATAAATGAAGCCAGTGGACAGGGTGTGGAAATTAAACGACCCTGTATAAATGAAGCCAGTGGACAGGGTGTGGAAGTTAAACCACCCTGTATAAATGAAGCCAGTGGATAGGGTGTGGAAGTTAAACCACCCTGTATAAATGAAGCCAGTGGACAGGGTGTGGAAGTTAAACCACCCTGTATAAATGAAGCCAGTGGACAGGGTGTGGAAGTTAAACCATCCTGTATAAATGAAGCCAGTGGACAGGGTGTGGAAGTTAAACCACCCTGTATAAATGAAGCCAGTGGACAGGGTGTGGAAGTTAAACCACCCTGTATAAATGAAGCCAGTGGATAGGGTGTGGAAGTTAAACCACCCTGTGTAAATGAAGCCAGTGGACAGGGTGTGGAAGTTAAACCACCCTGTATAAATGAAGCCAGTGGATAGGGTGTGGAAGTTAAACCATCCTGTATAAATGAAACCAGTGGACAGGGTGTGGAAATTAAACGACCCTGTATAAATGAAGCCAGTGGACAGGGTGTGGAAATTAAACCACCCTGTATAAATGAAGCCAGTGGACAGGGTGTGGAAGTTAAACCACCCTGTATAAATGAAGCCAGTGGACAGGGGTGGAAATTAAACCACCCTGTATAAATGAAGCCAG